>APFE030189909.1:39036-61459 GCA_000404065.3 Pinus taeda
TCCTCTTTCCTTAGGAAGCAATGGTCCCCATTGCGTGCAAAGCCTCCATGAGGTGAGGAAATTTCTATTGAACCTGGTTCCTGGTGAACTACTTGCCCTCGAGATAGAGTTGGCTTTCTTTGAAAACTTGATATAGCTATATCCTCAGTTGTTGAGTGTTCTTGATCTATGTGTCCATGATATGATTAGTTTTGGCCTATTCCATGTAGTCCAGGTTGATTTATGTTGGTGTGAGTTGTTCTGCAATGTCAGATGTGTCAAACAATGGAGGGAAGTATGGCCGAAGGTGATCTAAATTGAAAACTGGGTGCAGGCCAAGGAACAGTGGGATGCTGAGCTTGAAGGAATTGTCATCGAAGGCCTTGGTGATGGTGTATGGCCCATATCGAAGTGGGTGATGCTTGCGGTGGGGTCCAACAAGGCGCTCTTTCTACAAATGAAGCCAAATTTTGTCGCCCACTTGGAACTTGTGTGACACTCGATGCTGATCATGGTGTTGCTTGTACTTAGAATTAGATATGTCTAATATATCATGGACTTGTTGGAGGATGTGTTGAATGCTCTTAATGAATTTGTTATCCCTTTCAGCTTCAGACTGCACGTGAGCCGAATCTACCTGAGTGGCTGCAAACGGTATGGGCACATCAATGGGGGCATAATGGCTAAAATCCCATCCCTACGGGAAAGGGGTTGTGGCTGGTTGAGATGTGGAGAGCTTTGTTGTAGCTATTTTGGATGTAGGGGAGACTTTCATCCCATGTGCATGGATGCGTTGAGTTGTACATGCGCATAATGTGTACGATCATCTCGTTGACAACCTCCGTTTGGCCATCAGTTTGGGGATGGAAATCCTTTGACTTAGTGAGTTTTGAATCTAGCATCGACCAGATATTTGACCAAAATGCACTGAGGAATCCGTTGTCTCGATTTGAGATAATGGATTGTGGGATCCCAAAGTGTACCCACACTCGCTCAAAGAAGAGCTTAGTAGTGGCCTCTGTTGTGATACTCTTCTTATAGGCTTCCATGTTGGTCATCTTAGAGAATCTATTGATGACCACGAAAACATAATCATTGTCGTGCTTAGTAGAAGGAAGGCCTGACATATAATCCATGGAGATAGATTCCTAAGGCCGACTAGGAGTAGGTAGAGGAGTATACAATCCTTTCTTCTTGATGGTTGGTTTGGAGACATCGCAGGCGGTGCAAGATATAATATAATTCCCGACATCTTGACGAAGTTTCAACCAATAAAAATACTTCTGCAATACTACCACTATTTTCTCTACTCCAAAATTTCCAATGACCCGACTGTAGTGTGCCTCCAAAATCATCTTGGCATGCTCACTTGGAGGAACACATATGTGTCCCAAGAGGAATAACAGTGCACCCTAAAGGTGAAAATTTGACACTTTCTTCCTTGCAGGAGTGTCTGTTATATGCTACTGAATTCGTAAATATCTTGTAAAGATGTGGCCACCCTGATGTCTCGTGCCAATAGGAGTCGAGCATAGTGATTAGCGCCATGACTGGTGGTCGGCTGAGGCAATCAACGACATTATTGGTGCTTCCCTTCTTATACTTAATGATCAAATGGAACTGTTGCAGATAGGTGGACCATTTCTAATGGCAATCTTTCTACAACTTCCCTTGTGTCTATATGAACTATAGAGGCTAGTGGTCTATGTGGATGACCATTTCCTTCCATAGAATGTAATGCTACCATTGATGGCAGACCTACACAATGGAATACATTTCTTTGTCGTAAGTGGGCTAATTTCAAACTGTGTCTGAAAGTGTTTCATTGTGGTAAGCCACTGGATGCCCATGATATGTAAAAACTGCACCAATGACATAGTTGGAGGCATATGTCTCAATCTCAAATGGTTGTTGCAGGTATGGTAATGTGAGAACTGATGCAGAATAGAGGCAATTCTTCAATTCGAAGAATGCTCGCTGTTGGGTTTCCAACCAAACAAACTTTTGTTTCGCTCTGCCCTTGGTGACTTGACATAAAGGCCAAGCGATATGAGAGAACCCCAACATGAACCTATGGTAGAAATTTGAAAGATACAAAAAGATTCGGAGCTTTGTTAGAGTGGTTGGGGATGGCCAATCCTGAATGAATTGTATCTTGGATGGGTCCACATGTACACCCTACTCATCAATGATGTACACTAAATATTAAACCTGGGTTAGGCCAAAGGTGCATTTCTCCAAGTTAGCACACAACTTGTGTTGTCAAAGGGTTTGAAGGACCTGTCGAATATGGTGGAGGTGTTTTGCCCAAATTTGGCTAAAGATCAAGATGTTATCTAAATACACCACGACAAATGCATTAGTGAAGGGCTGTAAGATGTCGTCCATCAGTCTCATGAAGGTTGCAGGGGCGTTCATCAATCCGAATGGCATGACCAACCATTCGAAAAGGCCCTCTTTGGATATGAAGGCAATCTTCCACACATCGGAGGGTTCGATAGGCACCTGGCGATAACTTGACTTCAAGTCAATCTTGTTGAAATATTTTCCCCCCTTGAGCTGGTCCAAAAGGTCATCAATCCATTGGATTGGGTACCTATTTCGGACAATGATCTTGTTCAGCGCCTGACAGTCAATACAGAGCCTCTAGGTCCTATCCTTCTTCTGTACCAATACAATCGGGCTCTCACTGGGTGATGATCTTGGCTTGATGTGCCCTTTCTGCAGTAGCTCTTAAATTTGCCTCTTGAAATCATCGTTCTCCTTAGCAGAGCATTAATAGATCAATCCATTGGGAAGCAAGGCGCTCACGGTCAGATCGATGGATTGCTTGACATGATAGTGCAGAGGTACCCCTGTGGGGCGAAAATGTCCCTATACTCCTCCATGACCTTGTCCATTTATTGCTATTGTGTAGAGGAGCCCTTCCTAGAAGTCGTGGCCACAACCTTCATCTTGCCTTGGGGGCGAATCATAAGAAAAATGAGTTTCCTGGTCTGGGAAATGATCTTACTGCATTTCTTTGTAGTGATCAAAGAGATGGTAGTGGCAAGGCTACCTCCGGTATCCTGTACAACTTATTAGCCAAAGTAATAAGCACAGAGCAAGGTCTAGATTCATACACAAAATGTCGCTTCCACAAGTAGGGTTGTCCTAGTAATACATCAGAAACTTCAAGAGGAGAAACATCATACAATACCTCATTCGTGAAGGGCTTGATGTTGTAGGGAAGGAAACGCTGTTGGCTGATGTGAAGATCTTGTCGTTGGTGAAGCCACCCGATGGTGTATGAATGCCGATGTGTTGTAGTTTTTAGGCCCAACCACTTCATGACTTTTGCTGAAATGAGGTTCTTTTGGCTCCCATTGTCGACAATGAACTATAGCGGAGTACCCTTCACTCACATATGTGAGTGGAAGAGTCATTCCCCCTCCTCTGGATCTTCAGGCTCAATTTTATGGATCTTTGTGGTGGCCATGGTGGCACTGGGCTTCACATCAATGATTTGCTTCCATTTTTTAGTCCCCTTATCGGGTTTTGATTCAGAGTCAGAACCTGTGTCTGATTCAAAATCCTTTAGCTCGACCACCAGTGACTGATTGGCCTGACATTCACTTGTATTGTGAGTGGAGCTCTTATGGAACTCACTCATTTTCCCGTGTCCTTCTTCGTCTTGTAGTGTTGTTCTTTTCTTGTGTCTTTGGAAGGTTGCCTTGGGTAGCCCCGCCTTGGCTTGGTCCCTTGTTATGTAGTTTGGGGGCACCTTTTCAGTTCTTTGGATTCGCAGATCCAAATTCCCGCTTCTTCTGTTTAAACTTCTACTTAATCTTTACAACGTACCGATACGCCATGCCGAGTAAGGAAATGCCCAAGAACTCCATCTCATCCTGGATATACTTCTATAGATAACCGTGATACTTGAGCACAAAATTCCACTTAGTATCCTTGATACCCAGCTCTGTGCGAAGGGTGTGGAAAGTATTTGTGAACTCGGCACATATTGGTCCCTTCCCTGTGATAGCGTGGTCCACTTTATGTATTTATCTTCATAGCTCCTGATAGGGTAATACTGTTCCTTGATGGCGTCTCAGAAAGAATTATGAGTGGGTGCAACTGAAAACGTGCTAGAAACAATGAGGGTTCACTCTTGTCCTTTTGTTCATAGTAGATTTCCCACCAGTCCTTGATGTATGGGGCAGCTTTGAGAAGTGAAAACATAATCTTTTCTCGATTGGAAAAGTCACGGATTGAAAAATATCCTTCTAATAGATTTAACCATTTATCTATGGCATCTGCATCCATCAGGCCTTTGAATATAGGAATATCAAAGTTAACTTGTACCTTAAAATGAGTGGCACCTCCAGAGTGGCTGTTGGATGAAGATGCATCGCCTATGGGTAGCCGTCGAAGGATCTGGGAAAAGTTATCCATCATCGTGTCCCTCTATCGCTTAAGGGCTTCCTCGAGCAACATTTTCAAAGGATCTCCTGCCCCCTCATCTTTCCTTTCTTCGGCCATGGGAGGTCGATGGGTTTTTCGAGGCTGATCCTACAATGGTTCAACCAGATTGAGCCCTAACTCCTTATACCCTGACCTTGTTGGGGACATGCAAAGAAAAATAGAGAAAGAGCAGACTGCCTCTGATACCACTGATTTGAACTTAAGCAGGAATGCAAAAACTTACAAATATAATCATAAAGACATAGATGCAATAGAAAAACTCTTCATTTCATTAATAGAAAAATATTGAACTATGCTTAGAAATGGAATGGAAATAAGATAGCTTGGGTGATGGTAGCTTATGTCTGAGAAGAGATGTGGTGGCTACATGCCTTTGAATTGAGTTACAATGAGGCTCAAGAGAATTTTTATTATTGATCAATAAGGGAAAAACCTAAACAACCAAAACCCTAACCCGAGGAGATGTAACACGAAGAGTTTATGGGCCTTGTTGAGGGTAGTTGGACAACCAACTTCCCAGGGTCGTAACTTGCTCATATTATCTCAGTTTGACGCGTATGATACCTCGTTGGAAAGATATCTTTGAGGAATAAAACTTTTGATGTGATTTCTATAATAATCCCTTAATGAATTTTTCCAAAACAATGTTGTTTAGGACCTCAAAATGGCTCTGGAAGTTCAAGACCCGAAAAACTGCCAAAAATAGTAAATTGTGCTACAATTAAGGAACCAGATGAAACTGACTGGGGGGTATTGCAGGAATGGGCGGGTGGCCACCAATATCCACCTATATCACTCATCATCTATTATCCTGCATGAAGACAACTTTTCAAATAAGCTTGCTCATGAGATCCCACCAATTCATTTATCTTTGCATTTGTGATCATAAGAGCCTCTCCAACTGAGCAATCTGGTAGTTGAAATTGAAAAATATGGTAAAGTCTATGATAGAGATGGTTGCTATCCAATGAGAAATGGTATTACTAAAACCAACAATAATAACTATCCTCAAACCATGCATGATATGGTTCAAGCTTCAAAATGTGATTCTGCAATCCTGGGAAGTTCCAAGACCTGTCAGGGAGTTGAGGCAGGTGTATGTGCATGGTTTGACTCGATGTGAATTCTCGTGTAAAAATTGTTTGGTATTCCGGGTGTGATCTTTCAAATTTTCAAGATTTTAATTATGATTGAATTCAAGAATCTATTGTAGTTCATTCCTCTTCATGTAAATCTCTCACATCAAACTCATATTGGGAATGTTCATCTCTCATAAATTCATGGAATTTCGAAGTTGATTATCTGAAGGACTGTCTTTACCCAAAGGAATCATACTTATCAAATTTATCCCTTAATGGTCAGCTCCTCAGTTTTCTTGTGAATTTCATATTGCAATTTTGTCCTCTCATAACACCAGAAATCTCCTTGAGTGATGATGAATGCACAGGTTGTCACACAAATCAAGTTCTTTTCCATTCGCCATGTCCCAACTCATCTCATGCATTCGTGGTGCTAACATCCTTTTTAAACTCTTTTGATGACTACTATGCGTGTACAATTTGTCACTACTTGCAGGAAGGTGGTCTGTCATATCTAGCCCACAAGGAACTTGGTTCGATTATTTAGAGCATTCGCAAGGTTGTTCAAATTGTTTTTCTTCATTTATTGAAAACTGTGACTTTGATGCTTCAATTATCTCATCTGATCATCTCTATGTCTCTGGTGAATCTCATTCAACTTATCATTTTCCCATCAACACATCCAATGATAGTTGTTTCACACCCCTTGATGTTCATTGTTCAATATCTCTCTATTCAATTTTTTGTCAAACAGGTGAGGTACTTCAACCTTCATTAATGGTTATGGCAGGTACTCACTGCCTTGACATGACTATCGAGTGTGATCAAATCTATTTTTCCTCACAATATTCTCATCATGATCCCATTCTTTTAATTAAAAAATCATCTTTTCAATTTTTTCAAGAAGGACATCATGAATTTTACAATGCAATCGTTGAATGGATGGAACAATCTTTCTTGGCAAGCTCTGTTGCATACAACAAGTTTCAATCTGTCATCACACTTGATAAGAAGCTTGGTGTAGATGAAGACACATTTGCAAGATGCTTCCGAGGTTTGTTGAAAAATGGTATTCATTGAAAAGGTAAGCATGTGGATTGGATGAATGTAGTGGTTGTGACACACATTTTTTCCCACATGCAAGACCTTCCATTTCTTGTGCAAGTTTTCCAAGTTTTTGATATCTTATGTCGCACATCAATTTTTATCTATTTTAATTGTCCCTATCTTTATGGATGTAGGTCGAGAACAATTACGGTGGCTTCACTGGAAATTTCGTTTTACATGACCTTGACCTTCTAACTATTAGGATGGGAGTAGGATTAGTTTCATCTTAGTTTTTCCTTCCTTGCACTCATCTTGCACTCGTTCCTTATGGTTTGTCCTGGATTTCGTATTCTGGTTCTACACCATGTTTGCATTAGCCATTTTTTTCTCTTGTCTTTTGGTTTATTTTCCGGGTTCTATGTTTTCATTCTTTTGTCTTTCTTTCCTTCTTGTTGAGTTTTACTTTTGTTTCCATTATGTGAATAAGTGTTGTGCCTCGACCTGTTTGGCTTCTTAGTATGTGTGTGGCCGAACTATAAAGAGTCTTGTGACACTTCATCATTTGGCTAGCCATATGTCTATTTTATTTGTGTTTCTTACATCTTTTGGCCGACAAAGTTCCAATGGAAAATATGATCAGTGTGTAAGGAGAATTTTGGTCCAACCATGAACCCATGTCTAGTCCGGAAACCTCATGTCTATACTTGGTTTTTCTTCTTTGGTGTTCTCAAGCTTATCCAACTAGTAGAAACAAAGAAGGGGAAAAATCTAAATGAACAAACCAAAATCAGAGGTCCCTATATGCTTATTTGAATGAACAAACTCTTTTTCTCTCAATAAGTCGGGATCCCTCTTACGCCCACAAATAAATAAGTGCCAATGCACAGTTCTCTTTAAATAAATAAATAAAGGTGAAATAAGAGAAAGGCTCCATGCACAGAGAGGTGAAGAAAGCATCTCTACCAAGGTACCTTCCAAGATCGTTGATAGTGGAGAAATGTTTGTGTTCCTGTATGACTCTGTCAGGGTACTGTCCAGGCTAGTTGGTAGTGGAGCAACACTAAAGATGAAAACTTATACTATGAAAATCTTAAGCTCACAAGCTACACTACCCTTCCCAACTCGAAACATTGCGATTATGCTGAATATTATGTTGTGTTTGATTGAGAATCTATAGAGTAGACCATGACTGTTCGTGAGGTAAGTGGGAAGGCTAAGGTGATCTGCATGATAAATCAATAGTTGCTTAATACCAAGGCCCTGCATGGAAGGATTTAAGAAAAATAGAGAAGATGTATTCTACCAGTGTGTTGCGAAGTGTTGCAGCAGTTACAACACCCTCCAAAATTTCGACCTAAACTCAAATTTTGGAGCCTACTATGGATCTTATGAACGGTCATCCCATAGTCACTTATTTTTAAGTTGATTGTTTCAAGCTCCCTTCTCCGATCTCAAGAGGAATTCATGATTTTATATTTATATAACAAGTGTCATATTCGAGCATGGGAGTTATCGCTTATCAGGCAAAGGGAATTTTTGGTTTGCTTCAAGGGGAAATCCTTGTGAAAATGAGTTGTTCTCATCACATAGACATGTTTCACACTCATTTCTAATTTTTCACACAATATTACACAAGTGACATCATTATCCTCACAAATTCTATCGTTGGAGCGACACTTGTCGTAAGTTTCCACAAATGTTGTTGCATTAAGTGAAGTATGTTTTCATATGTTCTAGATCATCTATGTTGTATCACTAAGTGTCCAAGTGTGTGGTCAAAGTCAAGTTATATCACTGTTCACAATGGTTCCACTGATCCCACACTTAGCCAAATTTAAGAGGATTCCTAGCAACCTAGACTCATCCAACCTTCCTAAACTGCACTTCGCATCTACAACCCTCAAGCATTTTCCTTTCCTGTTGGAACTGCACAATGCGTAGAAATCCCAACGTCCCTTGGCATCCAAAACTACGCAGAGGCTACCTCCAGTGACCTTCCCTCAGCTGGAGATCACTGAACTCAAGAAATACGCAAATTTGTCCCCTAGGCCTCTTTGCTACCCAGTCCCCCTTTCCTCTGAAAATTGCACAAATTTATCCTCTAGGGCCTCACCCCGTAGTAGCCACTACCTGCTTGAACTGCGTAATTATGAACCTTAGTAGGCACTATGCAAATATTTCCTTCAATGGGAATTGCACAGTATTATCCCTTAATCCAGCCCAGTCATGGAGCCTTCTCCCCCCCTGACATTATACCAGTTTCGGCTTAGTCAGTGGATTATCATGCAACATCTTAGACTACAGGTTTATCAAATTGATGTCTTCTTGTCATTAGTGGATTACAAATACATGAATTATACCAGGTTATCACAAGATGATTAAGAAGGAGATTAAGAAGGAGGACATGCTAGATGATACTCAAGGAGCTAAGGAGAAAAGATAATCGATAGATAAGAAGACCAAGGAACCCTAAGGTATGATAGAAGATCATAGATTAGGACCGCATGAAAACTCCATTTGATTCACAACCCTTTCTAGGGTAGGTACAAAAAACAAAGAGCATCTCATAAAGTTAAAAAACACCTCCTAGTGTAGTATGAATGAGTACTTATCATTGTCATATCATTATGTCTTTAATGACATGTATGGTTGCAAACACTGAAAGTCATTTCATGTGTTTTTGCTAAGTGTTTCATTCCCTTTTGTATGTTGGGTTAACGATCGTCTTTTGGCATGTGTGGTTGATATGTAGTGTTGTGATCCTTTTCTGGTGGTTTTGAAGGTTGGAATTTGTGTATATGAGTTTTCCTAGTCATGTAAACACCTGTTGCACTCATACACAAATTCTTCAGCGTTGTCGCACAAGTGTCATCACGATCGTCCTAAAGCCTATCTCAAGTGTCACACTTGTCACTACTTGTCATTAGATGGTCACACAGAGGGTAATGCTTTGTTTGTTCCCCCAGTGGTCTATGTTTTCGTGTCGTCGAAGTAAGCTAAGTGTGTGATAACATTTCAAGTTCATCACAACTCTATCTTCCTCTCGTACTTTTAGCCATTTTTCTGAAAATCTTCCCGACTAGGAAACTCAGCTGCACTGGACCTTGAAATAACTGCGCACTTCACAATTTCAGCCCTTAGTGTTGTGACCTTGCTTCCTGGAAGTGTGCAGTGCGTAGTCACTATTTTCCAAGGCAGTTGTACTGCGCAGTTCCAAAGCTCAGTAGCCTTCCTTGACCCCTAGAATTGCGCAACAGTTCCTCTTAGTCTGACTTGAACTTCGCACTTCGCGCTGCTAGTCCTCAAGATTTACTTCTTGCCTATTGGAACCTCACAATGAACAAACAACCCAACCTCCCTTGGCCTCCAAAATTGTAGAGAGGTGTCTCCTAGTGTCCCCCCATCCGGAGCTCACTGTCCTCAAGAACTTTGCAGATTTATCCTCCAGGCCTATCTGATGACCTGTCCTCCTTGCCTCTAGAAACTGTGTAGATTTCTCTCCTAGGGTCTCATCCTGCATCAACCGATGTCTGTCTGAACTGCACAATCTTGACTCCCAGTGGCCACTACACAATTTTTCTCCCTAGTGGGGATTGTGATCAAAAGTTCCTTAGTCAATCTTAAGCTCCGCTCTGCACAGTCTCAGTGTTCAAGCCCTCTCTCTGTCACTTGGAACTACAAAATGCACAGTTACTAGGACCTCTCTCCCAGTCTATCACTTTTCCTAGGCTCAGTTCATGGTTAGTAATGCCTCATATTAGACTAGGGATTTTTCGAATTGATTTCGTCCCGTCATGAGTGAATTGCAGGGAAATGTACACTGTTAAGTCATAGCGAGATGATGAAGAAGGAGAAGGAGGGAAGCATGCATAGAGACTCTCTTGTAGTTGAATGAATGAGTCAACCTGTCAAGAGCAAGAAAACGGATAGAAGTTTGCAACCACCTCCCAAGGCCGAAAATCATTGAAGGCCCCGCATCATCAAGCTATGTGGAGGAGAAGAGAAAGCATACCCAAGAACACATCTATCACTCATCAACAATAGTGACTTGACATTGCCACACCATCAAGTTAGTCCATGTTAGCAGCATTGTGTCAAGTCATGTCATGAGTTTTCATATTCCACATCATATTGTGGGACATTTATATTGTAAATCAAATGTTTGTATAGTGAAAGTCCATTGGACACATAAGAATGTGAAGAGTCATGTAAGTTGAAAAATGAATAGGAAGTTGAACAATCATGAGGCTAGTCAAAGGGTCACAAGGGGAAGCATCAACCTTGGTTATATATACCCCCTCATTGTATGAGAAAATGAATTTTAACCTTGACTCCTCTCGCAAGGAATTAAAGAGATCAACTAGTTCTTTGAGGAGCAAGGAGTGGCTCCAATGTCCCACTACTGGGGCTAGTGATGTACAAATTTTTTCTTAATAACATAAGCCTTTTAAGTTCATCACATTATTCATGCATGAATTGTGAATGTTTGTAATACTACTTTGTGGGCGTTTCTATTTCATGTTTTCTTTCACATGTACTAAGATAATTGAACTATTTTGGTTATTTTAGTGCTTATATTGTTGAGAATGTGTTGTAATGGTTGTTATTACTATCTCATCCTTGTGGAATATTCCATGGGATACTAGATAGACCTTTCCTCAATCATCGGTTATAACGATCGTCACATCCGGTGTGGACTATTCTGTTGGATGTTAGACAGATCTTCCCTTGATCATTGACTGTAATGACTGTCACATCTGCTGTGGACTATTCCGATGGATGTTAGATAGGTCCTTCTAGTTCATGTGTGTCTCATCCTCGGTGGTACTATTACGTCTCACTTAGAGGCTCACTCCCCCCCCCCACCACTTTGAAGTAAGAGAACCTAAACACAATTGCGATGCACACTCACTAGGTACACTAACCTTGTTGTTCGAAGAAACCATTGCATCACTCTCCTGTGCTGATAGTAAGAGCCAAGGTATACCTTTGAAGATTTTGAAATCGGGCCTTTATACCGTATGTGTCTCCTACACCAAACGGTGTGAGGTCGAATTGGGACTTCATATCGGGGAAATCCCCTTGGTTGACGAATTTATAGCACCGCCAACAGGTCCTTCACTTAGCACAAGTTAACCACTTTATTTATTACTATGTCTCGTTTACAACTAATTGTGGTCCCTTTTTATAATGTAGGTCAACCACTTACAATTATTACTAAAGCGGATAATTGCTTACATAATTTATTGACTCAAATAGCTAACTATGGCTTTGACGAGGCCCCTTGGTCTTATTACATAACTAAAGGGGTTACAGTTAGACCCTAACAACAAATGTTAAAGGTTACGATACAAGAAACTCATCTATTGAACCTTCGAAAGGAGGCACAGTTTTTGAGTCTAGGTTTGTCTGGGAGGAAGCATCTAGGTTTTACTATGAGGGTCATATTGATATGCATTTATTTTCTCTCATATTACCCTTCTTTGGCTAGGATTTTTTCATGAGTTCATGCCCTTATAATGCTATATATTATCATTGAGCACTAGTTGTGTAGTATGCCACATGCTTATTGTGGATGAGACTTGCGAGGCCAAATACTAGTCCTCTATTCCATATCTTAATTGTTTGGACAATCATGTAGGGATCAATTATGATGCTAAAAATGGTACTCAGTATTCCTATGACCAAGAGACACAACAATATGCCCCTTATGTGGATCAATCTAGTGACATGAATAAGGCATCAAGTAAGTCTACCAAGGGGGCAATTAATCATCGAAATGTGGTCATTTAAGCTCCGGATACAACAACCACTACTAATAATGAAGCTTCAGAAAATAAACCCTCTTCACCAGATGATGCCCACACTATTGTAGCTGCTACATAGGATACTGAAAAAATGATAAGGAAAAATTGAAAGAAATTAAGTTGTCCTCTAAAGGCAATATATTGGCTAGTAAGAATTAAATCAACATTTTCTTGACAACGTGGAAGCAATGTAATCATGAAGGGTAGAATGCTCAGATTTTCATAGATGATGAATCCTCTCCAAAAAATTACCTACCTCATCAAATAAGAAGCATAATAATACTAATATTTCAAATATGTCCTAGATGATGATTTCTCTCCAACAACATCACCTACCTCTTCATATGAGAAGAGAACAATAATATTAAGGATGCAAATATGTCTCGTAAAGGTGTAAGTGCTCCAAAATTTAAGTCTAACACGGTAAATGTCAAAGAATCTAATAATTAGGGGATTTTTTGAGGTCTAAAACGGGCCTCCTAAGGAAATAATCAAATAATAGTGGAAATAATAAAATAAGATTAGATGACATCATCAAATTTTAGAGGGAAAAAAGTATAACTATTTTTTCAACTCGTATATTCAACTTATCTCCAAATCGGTTTACTTAAATTTCAAGTGGAAACAATCGTTGGATGCATAATTTGATTCCTCATCAAAGGAGTACCCATGTTCCATATTTTTTATGGACCTTGCTACACAAAAATTGAGAAGTACATGAAAAATGTGATTGCAATCACGTTTTTTCATGTATTCTCAGTTTTCATGTAGCAAGTTTCATCAAAAGTATGCAAGATGGGTACTCTTTGGATGAGGAATTAAATTTTGCATCAAACGAGTACTCCCACTCAAAATTTGAGTAAAAAATTAGGGAGATAAGTTTAAAATACGAGTTGAAAAAGTAGTTTTATTATTTTATTATTTTTTAATTTTTTTACTTTTCTACTCCAAAAATGGTGAATGATCCCCCATGGTTGACGTCATCATCTTGAATCCTATTGGTTCTTATAAAGTTTTTTTTGGTTGTAAATTTTTCTTAGGAGGCCCATTTTAGACCTCAAAAGTCCCCTAATACAGGGCTTGTCATCTCTAGGACGTGGAGCTAGAAATCCATTTGGTGGTAATTATACTCCACTTGATAGCGCAGTAAAACCAAATCATGTGCCTGTTAATAATAGTGTCGATGGCATAGTAAGGGATGTGATTAGAGAATCAACAAGAGGAGTGGTGAGAACAAATGTATAATTTTCAGGATCTACTAGAGCAGTGGTATTTGGATCTTGAATGGTTGGAACACGTGTGGTTCCTGAGGCTAGTATAGTTTCAACTCCATTCAAGAAATATGCATCTGCATTAGGCTCTTATGGACCAATGGCAGGAACAAAACACAGGTTTTCTGAAACTCCTCAATCATGTTATAGAAATAGAGAAGAAAAAATCAACAGTCTTTATGGACCATCATCTGCTACAGGCAATCTATTAGACTTAGAGCCTACATATAAAAGTAAGATTTAATTGCTTGCATTTTGATATTTTATCAGTGTTTCTTAGCATTAGTTTTTATTTTAGAAATGATTTTTTCTTGGTTTATTATACAAGATCTAAAATATTTTGTTCATGCTATATTATTGTATTTGCACATCTATCTCATTAGAAATGCAATCTACATTTCTATCATTGTATCATCCATTGAGCGTTAGTTTTTCTTTAGCACATAGAAATGTGCTTGCATATTTGCTAAAATGTTATATTACTATAGTTTCACTTTTCATGCACTAGAAATGAAATTTATATTTTTATCATTATCAGTCATTGTGAGTTAGTTTTGGTTGTTGCATAGAAGTGTGTCTGTATGATATGGCCTCTGCAATTTTCAATGCTACCAGGAGGTGAAGCTCAAAGTTATGAGGTCATTACTGTTGATAAAGCTATTGATGGAAGTAATGTGGGGAATCACATGTTGAGAAATGTGGGATGGAATGAAGCCTCGATATGTGAGACTAATGTTTGAGTGCACAACATGCATTAATCTATTTCTTAACCCTAGTTGGTTGTCTCTTAAATCTTGATCCTGTAATGATATGGATTGGTTTAAGGACTTTGCAAGGATGGAACTCATATTGTAGACCCTGTATAAACACACGTTACAAAATATAGTGCTGGTCATGGTAGTCGGATATAATGAAAGGTTGATCCTTAGTTTGAGACTCATTCTGGAGACAATTAAGTAGTTGTATATAGAAGAAATCTTTGACTAGATTTCATGAAATGGCCTAGTTGTAAACTGGCCAATGCCTATCTCATAAGTTTTTTGCTTGGGGCAACTCATATTGTTACTTTCCAAATTATTTTATCCTCAACAGGAAGTTCACACCCAATTCTACTTCCAATTCAGACCTAGGGATAAATAAAGTGACTAAGCTTGAGGCAGGTCTATTCTGGTTGCTTCTAGGTCTCAATCTTAGTAAGATGGTAGTTTTTCTAATTATTTTTTCTTGACAACCTTGGAGGATTTATATGTATGGTGTGACTGTAGGGGAATACATTATCACTCTTTTTTTTGTGAGTGGAACCCTTGATGCTAACATGTCTCTAGGTGATACTTTTATTTATGGACTATGCAATTGGGCTCTACCAATTTACATTTCTTTATTTTTTTATTCCCTTGTTGTTTCATCTCATGCTTGTTTGGTGATTTTGGTCACATGGTTGAATTGTAATTAGGGAATGCCACAAAATATATAAATCTGAAATATACATTGTTCTGTCACATGGTTATTCTATGGTGTTGGTTGGGCAGATCAAATGAATTCATTCAAGGCATTGCTTTGTGAATTTTTGGGATTAATTTAGAAGGTACACAATTGGCTAGATGCTTGGGAACTCTCCTTTTCATTCTCAATTTGAGACACATTAGTATGATGAATTGGGGATCCATTTTTGTAATTAAGGTACTTACTATTATGAAAGGATACATAAATACCTCTTCTTTATGAATCTAAAGATGTCACCTTATTTAGATTCAGCACAATAATTCCCAGTCTAGTCAATGAATTATGGTAATCTAACTAATCGATTTTGTATATCCTCTTTTGTTCCACAATGATCATTGAAGCTTCTCTACAAGAACTTGGAATCTAAAAATCATGGCATGAAACATGTGTCGTCTGAGTGTTTTTTCTTGATCTTCCCATATACTTTTGCCTCATGCTATGATAATCCATTCAACCTCTCAAATATTTCAGGAATTATTTACTTAATTTCTCAGTGGAAAAGATATATACTTCTCTCATGTTTCTAATGCATTTGGCTACTATGAATTTATCAGTTGGTCTCGATCTAAAGTTTTTCCATATACCTTAAAACAAAGAAACGAGAGCAATCTCACTTTGAATTTTTCAACCTGAGTTATAAAAGAATTTTTTGTATTTATTGGATTGATAGTATTATCATCTATCTATGCATAATTTGTTATATTTAAGACACACATAATTTCAATTCAATGATTCTTACAAGAAAAATTTATCTGTAACCTTACAGGATTGATTATTTGCACAACTTTATAAACATTAACTAAGGCTACGTAAGTGTGAATGAAAGAGGGAAACTAATCATTAATATGCCATAAAAATAAACTTGAGAGAAACAAATAACATAACAATAGAAAGAAAATAAGCAAACACAACATATTGTTGACGAAGTTCGTCCCTCCTAGACTATGTCTCCTGGTCCGCTTCCAATTGGGCATCCATTTTATTAAGGAATGATCCAAAGAGTTTATTTGCATGAGATTTCACCAACTTATTTGTGAATGCAATAACTGCTAGTTACTTAGAAATAAATACCTCTGTCTTAGCTTTCCAATTCCTATCTCTGTTCTCAATTTGGCTCAAGGATGGACAAGATATACTCAAAAGGGGATCTATAGGCATAAATAAAACTATGATCCCGAAGCTTCATTTCATCTCCTCTAGAACCGGTGTAGTGGCTAACCCTTTTATAGGCCTTGGGCAGGTTCCGAGGTCAAACCTCCCAGGCTAAAGATGGCTTGAAGTTGGTATTTTTTTTGGTTTGGTGAACTGACATAATACATGGTGCAATAATATTAATACACCAAGCGCACTAGGTTTAGCGCATATCCTTTAAACCTAAATTTGGCACATATGGTTAATACATGGTGTATTTGGTGCATTTGGCTTTATTACAATTTTAACATATCCAAAAAACTTTGGTGGTGTAAAAATTTCATACAAACTTTGGAATTTTGTTTAACCAAAGTCTTCAACCATTAATTAACCTAGCAGTCTATATCATATGCAATCTCCGTGGATGAACGGGTGGCTTCCTTATGGCATGTGATCGGTCCTAGATACTTTATCCCCAGTGGTTAAGTGCTGATGTGCCATATCATTGTCATATATGTTGTTGACTTCGCCTCATGGCAAACCACCCCCCGACGGTCCGACCTTATCTGTCACATGTTCGCCACCTGCGAACTAACCACAACTATTTTTTGACTAGTCCTGCAACAATCCTTCGACGGTTTGATTGAAATGCTTATGGCGCTAACATGTGGCATCAACCTAACAACACTTTGCTAACAATTGTTTAATAACATAGTTTAAACTTTGCATTTGTAATATGACTCATCCAATAATTCTATGGTTTAGACCTTAGGTTGATACATTTGCGCTTAAGGTTTGTTGCATAGTTCCTAACCATAAACATAAATGCGTCCACCTTCATAAATGGTTGTTAGATAAGGTTTGATACCAAATTCAGATGTTCTATGAACATTAATGCACCCATGACTTCTATTATGAACCAAAACTCATATTCTCAATATTCAACCTGGAGATATGCCCTGGATATGAACCATTGCCACGTGCCGAGTTGTGGAATTTCCACATGGATAGCAAGGCCCCTTCGACACATAAACTTTGACAGACAATTTCTCCTTCATCCGATGACCAAATGAGATATCGAAAATACAGTCGGATTCAGAATAATAGGCTATATCGCTTGGCGTTATTTGCAAGAACAAATGAAACCTTTGATCTTTGAGAAACTAGAGAATCCTATTGGATCATTCCTCTCCACTAGAATCTTTTGGATGACCAAAATTTTGGTTTTAAGTAGACATGAGGTGAGGGTACAACTCCCTCACCCTTTTGATCTCCATCCACATTACTTTATCTGGATTCATGCCTTTGGGTCTCACTTGATGATACTTGAAATATCTATGCATGGAAATGTGGACCTTCCTTTTACCTTCACCTTTCATCCTTACCCTGCTGATGTAAAGCCATACTTGATCACCAACATGAAAGTGATGACCCTTACGATGCTTATCATGGCACATTTTGAACCTGTGAACTGTTTCATTCATCTGCGACAAATAACAAAACCTCTGTAGTTGTGTAAGTGCCTTGCCTATACGAACATGCCCTAAAACATGAGAAGAAAGTGTTTCCCTGATTACATTCATTCTTTCTCCCTGCGGTATGCACAACTTGCCAAGATGGTTAAATAGCCCATTATGAACATGTTAATTTACTTCTTCCACATGTGCATCATGAGTTAGAGATTCAAAATTATCTTTGAAAACAATATATTTAGTATATTGTTCACTATAACTTGCATACACTAAAGAACTATTTTGCAGAATAACTAAAACATTCAAAGAAAATCTTGACATCATATCAGCTACTTTATTGGTGGTACCCTTCTTATATTTGATTACTAAGTGGAACTGCTGCAAAAAACCCATCCATCTATAATGTCAAGATTGTTGCAACTTATTTTGATATTGAAGGTATTGAAGTGGCTAATGGTCTATATGGATCACTGTTTCTTTACCCATTAAATAATGTTTCCATTTCTTAACAATTTCTACTAATGTAAACAATTCTTTTTCATATGTTGGATAGTTAGCAACTGCTTTAGAAAATGTTTCTGAATGAAAAAAAATAGGCTTTCCTTTTTTCAATAACCTATTACATATCCACTAGCGTCAATTTCTATTTCAAATGGTTGTTGAAGGTTTGTTAATGCTAAGATTGGAGTTGTCACAATTTTCTTCTTTGAAGTATTAATTTTTTTTTGTTGTTTTCCTCCCCACTCGAAAAAAACTTTAGAACTTGTTAAAGCATGAATTGGTGATGCAATAAAAGAGAAATGAAAAACAAACTTCCTCCAATACCGATCTACATCCACGAAAATTCTAAATTTCCAACTTGAAATGAAAGTAAGAATATCATCTAGATCGACTATGACAAACTTATCAAGAAAATAACGAAACACATCATTCATCATTCTCATTAAAGCCGCTGGAGCATCATATAAATCAATTGACATAACCAACCATTCATCAAGCCCCTATCTAGTCTCAAACGCAGTTTTCCAAACCTCATTCTCTGCAATACACATCCGATGATAACCATTTGTTAATTCCAGTTTAATGGTTGATATATGATTCATGTCAATATTCAGAAGAGGTGCAATAGATAGTAATTGATTCCCATGTTGTATTTCTCATTTTCGAAGGAGACTTTTTGGTTCTGTAAACAATTCTTCATAATAATCTACCATTTCAACAAATTTTTCCTTAAACTGAGAATCACACACTTGAAAATCATCGTACTTGTCTTTAGGTTTTTTAACAATAATGAGAAAATACCTTTTACTTGAATTTATTAACATTTTCAAATGACTAGCATTGATTAAATCCAATTTTTTCTTACTTCTATGTGTCTTGGCAAAGTATTCAATTCCTTATTTAAAATATGATACTTGTTCTCCCTTCTATGAAAAATAGCATGTATGTCATAAAGATACGAACTACCCAACACAACTCCACATATATCTAGAGGAATCAAATCTAACTCAACTTCATCAACAAAATTAGCTGTAATTGAAAACCTTAAACAACACTGTTTTGTGACATGCATCTGAGTGTTTTCTTTCAACCATCCTAAAGGTTATGGTTTTGGATGATTTTTAGTTTCCAATTCCAATTTGATTACTAGTTCCTCAGATATTAAGTTTTCTTGTGATCCGCCGTCAAATAATGTGTCTATCTTAGTGTGCTTGGAAATAATCCTTATGTGAAAAAGTTCAACCCTCTTCCTTTCATCAACCATATCATTATTTTTCTAAGATGATGTAGATTAAGTAGAACTAGAACTAGATTCAGAAAGTATACCTGTCAGACTCATTGCGGTAATATTTTGTTCGTCACTAGAGTCAGATCCAAAATCTTGTTCGAATGCAACACTCACTTTCATTTCACCCTTCTCCTTAAGGAACCTATTTGGTTTAAGTTCTGGATGAAGCTTCCAACACTTGGACTCATCATGTTCGACCCTCTGACAATGAGTACGTGTAGGTCTTTCCCCTTCTTTATTTGATGTCGCTGATTTCTTTCCTTTAAACTTACCCTTTCGTTTTCCATCTTTGGAGTCTTGGTGTTCTAACTTCTTGAATGGTTTCCATTGGAAAGGTTTGCCACCTAATTCAATATGAATGGCTTGCACACATACTTCATTAAAGTCAGTTGGATTAAACATCAACAATGTATGTTGCAAATAAGAATGAAAACTTCCAATATAATTTAACAAAGTTTCTTTTGTGTTTAATGGAGCATTAGGTGCTAATGCCTTTTTCCTGAATTCTTGTGTAAACTCTTGCACATTGTGTCGTTTACCCTACCTCAAATGCTACCAATCTATTACAACCTATTGCATATATCCTAAAGGATAGAACTACTTTATAAGATCTTTAATAAACTTAGACCATGAAGATATAATTTTACCTTTATGCTTTAAATCTGACTAAGTTTTAATTTCCCACCAAATCAAAGCTGTTCTCCCCATTCTAAGTGTAGCTAATTGAATTTTTGCAGAATCATCTACGATATTCTGAATTCTACAATAAACTTCAAATTGTTTAATCCAGTTATCTAATTTTTCAGGATTCAATTCACCATCATATATGGGTAGTTCAAATTTAACATCGAGCTTCAAAAAAGGAGATTTCTTACGTTTCTTTTTTTATTCAGAATTTGAACTTGAAACATCAGAAGAAGAAGAAGATGAAGATGGAGGTGAAGGAGGTTCATTACCATCAATTTTCTTCTTGTCCTTTTTCATGCCTTTATAAGATGAAGATGGAGAAGGAGGAGATTCATCACTATTAGATTTCTCCTTAACCTTTTTCTCCTTCTTACTTTTTGAAGATGATGTTACATATCTGGTCTTCTTGTCTTCATAAAGTTCTGCAATCCTTCTTTGCATATTAAGGAACATGTTATGAAACCAGCTCAAGAAAAGATAGAAAAGATAGATCAACGCCTTAGAATTCAGCCTCTTCGAGGGGGAAACCTCCTTTACATTACATAAATGAACAATTCTTGGATGATTCAAATGACAAAACCTCCTTTCTATATATAGGAGTCTAAGGAGTCACAATATAAACTAGCCGACCTAACAATAATAATATAAAGCCACAAAAATAACAATATAGGGATTATATGGGGCACAATAATAACAATATGGGGGCAATAGGGGAACAACTATATTAATAAGGGGTATAACTACAATCGTAATGGGGTAATCACTAGTATTATAGGGACCCACATGCCCCTCGCCTTCAAAAAAGTGTTGTCCTCAATGCTTGAGTAGTTCTGGATACTTCTGCATAACATTCTCATCCTCCCATGTGGAATCTTCAGCGGATAAGTTCTTTTACTTGATAAGATACTCTAAAATTGATTGAATTTGTTGCTATCGAGTTCTTGTTTCTATGACTGCTTCAGGTTCCAATATAATTTTTCCTTCCTCATCAAGTTCTGGCAATATTGTTTTAACTGGGAGCTTGTCGCCTATAACCTTTTTTAAACATGAAACATGGAAAACTGGGTGCAATCGAGAAGCTGCAGGAAGCTCCAATTTGTACATCATAGTACCAATCTTTTGCAGCACCTTCTACGGACCATAATACTTTGGTGATAATTTACTGTCCTTCTTAAGTTGCTTGAGGGACATTTGCTTATATGGTTGTAGCCGTAGGAATACCCAATCACCTACATCAAAACTTCTTTCACTGCGATGTTGATCTGCCTGTTGTTTCATTCTATTTTGTGCCAACACGAGGTTATCCTTTAAGAGTTTGAGGACTTGTTGTTATGTTCGATGTGATGTTCCACTGCCTAAACCTTAGAATTTTCTCTTAAATATGATGTGATGGATGGTGGTTGATACCGATAAAGTGCCATAAATGGGGTCATTTTTGTTGCTGTATGGAAGGAAGTGTTATACCACCATTCAGCCAGAGGCAACCATTTGACCCATTGTGTCTGTTTATCAGATACAAAGCAACGAAGATATCTTCCAAACATTTGTTTACTATCTCAGTTTTACGATGGATTGAGGATGAAAGATGAAGTATGAGCTACTTGAGTACCAAGACAAGAAAATAATTCTGTCCAAAAATTTCCAGTGAAAATGGGATCTCTGTCACTTACAAATAATCTTTGGGTTTCCATGTAGCTTTTGAATTGTTTCCATAAATGCAGTAGAAACTGTACTGGCTTTAAATGGATGTGATAATGCACAAAAGTGTGCATACTTGGTAAGTCTATCAACTACCACCATGATGACACTCTTTCCCTCAGACTTGGGTAAACCTGTGATAAAATCCATTGATACCTCCTCCCAACGTTGGCTTGGAATGGATAAAGGTTGTAATAGACCCGGTGTCTTAATTGTTTCAACTTTATTTTGTTGGCAAACCAAACATTCCGCCACAAATTTTTGAATATATGATTTAAGGCCATCCCAAAAAAATTCCTTCTTAACCCTGTGGTAAGTTTTTAAAAATCCTGAGTGCCCTCCTAAGGGAGAAGTGTGCAATTCCATAAGAATCTTTTGTTTAAGCTGGGAATTCTTACAGAGGTATAAGCGATATTTGTACCATAATGAATCATTTTGCCAGCTAAATGTATCAGATGTACTAGAATCTTGTTGTAACTTTCGAATAAGTGCCCACACT
>APFE030189910.1:881-20561 GCA_000404065.3 Pinus taeda
TGCCCCCCCCCCCCCAAATTATTAATACAATTGTAGAGCCTACAGGGAAAAGATAATTTTCTCCATTGATTTTTCCTTAATTACATTGAACTTGCCAAGGGTTTTACTCGCTTACTTAAGAAGGGGATTCCTTTTATTTGGGATGAAGTTTCCCAGGAATCCTTCGATGCTTTATAGAATGTGTTTATTAGTTCTCCTTTACTACATCCCCCCAAATATCATTGCGATTACTTCTTGTATTTGGCTGCAACTGATACCACTATTTGTATGGTGTTAGTTCAGGATGACAATGACGATGACGAGCATGTGGTTTATTATCTGATCTAGAATCTTCTTGATACTGAGTCTTGATATGCTCATGTCGAGAATCTTACCTTGGTGACAGTGCATGTCGTCCAAAGATTTCAACATTATATTCTGTTACGGAAAAGCACTGTGATTTCTTATTGTAACCCCATGACATATATACTAACTCTTCAGTTATTGGGGGGGGAATATTCCAAATGGGTCATTATCCTACAGGATTTTGATTTCGAATTTACTGCTGCCAAATCAGACAAATCACTAGTCTTTTCTTAGTTGATATGTGCTCTTCCATCTGCAAGCACTCCAACTGATTTTAATGGGCATATACTGGATGAAAATTTGTTTCTAACCAGCACTCTTGACCCATGGTATGGTGACATTATTGTTTATCTCCAAACCTAGACTTTTTGATTTGCATTGTCCCAATCTGACCGACGTTGCATTCGACATCAGCCCCAACCCTATTCGATCCCTGGTGATACATTGTATCGAGTTGGTGTGGACTCTGTTCTTCGTAGATGTCTCACCCTTAAAGAGGCTCAGCGGGTATTAAATGATTAGAACTCTCGTGTGTGTGGTGGTCATATGTCTAGATATGCCACTCCTTACAAAATCCTCCACATAGGTTATTTCTAACCTTCTATCTTCAAAGACTTCATTCTAGGTATCCAGAAATGGCATGAATGCTAGATTTTCAACCGCAAGTAGTGCACCCCACCTACAGCCCTACACCAAATAATCACTGTTGCCCCATTTTCCAAATGGGGCATTGATTTCATGACATGTAACCGTCACTCACCTGGGGGGCATGGTTATATCATTGCCGTCGTCGACTATTTTACTAAATGGGTCGAGGCGATGCCTACATACAATGTTGACGGTATTACTGCTACACAATTCCTTTTTAACCACATCATAGCACGTTTTGGTGTCCCTCAAGCTATCGTGACATACCATGGATCACATTTTCATCATCACATGATGGCAGAGTTGACTGCTCAGTTCGGCCTTCGACATGATATATCAACTTCTTATTATCCATAAGCCTATTTTCATGTTGAAGCAATCAATAAAGATTGTATTGTTATGCTTCAACGTACTATTGGGAAGCACCTAAACAATTGGAATTTAATGTTATTCTCAGCTCTTTTGGCTTACATAACTTCTACTAAGACGACCACTGGATTCACTCCATTCCAACCAGTGTATGGTTTAGAGGAAACTATTCCAATCAATTGTGAAATCCCTTTGCTGAAGCTAGCTATTGAACTTCTTCTGAATACCTCACCTGAAGAGGAGTGACTACTGTATCTTGAGAGATGTGAAGAGACTCACCACATTTTTTTGATGGTCATCGATCCTGTAATAAGGAGATACCTGTAGAAAATAACCACACATGCTTCTCATTATCTTGTTTTCTAGCATGAGACCATTTGTGTAAAAGGAATTTTTTTAATTCTTCATGAGGAATGCTTAACAACTTCTTACTCTCAAGTGAGCCCCACCATATGGCAGCCTTGTCTTCCAAAAGATTCCATAAAGATTTCCAACGTTTTGGCGATAATGAATTTTGTCTTTCTATGACTTTTTCAATATTAGGACCATTATATTTCCCTACAAAAAATTTCTTGCTAGAAGCGATGAAGACAATTTTGACAAAAAAATCACTTACTTTGGAAAAAATTTTAAATTGACACAACTAGATCAATATTGCTTAGAATCCTTCTTATAACCTATCTTTGGAATTGGAACGACCATTTTGCATCTTTCAATGCGATAGAAATTCCCATCTAGGCACTCAGGAATTTCAGATTCGCATTGCAACTTTCCCCTCATCACAAAAAATTCTAAAAAATGAGCTGATTTTAAATCAACGATATCTCCCTCATCTACAATATGACTCGACCGATATTTTTTTTTTTTCATAATTTTTCAATATGATATCAGATATGAAAATAGTTTCTCGAAATTCCCCTCAAAACCTACAAAAATCAGGAGTTTTCGTGAGAAAAAAATTCTACAACACAACTGATTTTTAAATGAGCGATATCTTCCCCATCCAAACTCTGATTCCATCTCTTAAATTAGAATTAAAAACCCACTTTATATTCAAGTCTCATTTATCTTTTTTGTGACCTATTAGCCTCGCTGGCAAAAGGCCCAAAATTGGATCCATATATGCTCTTAAAGTTTCCAAATTTGCTTAAAATCATCCCAAGGGATCTAAAAATGCTCTTGAAATATTCACCATTTGCTCAAAATCATCCAAAGGTCAAAATCATTGCAAGAGGAGAGCCCTTGGAAGGGTCAAAATACACTATCGGGAGGCAAAAAACACTTGAAAAACCATGAAAAAACCAAAATCGCAAGTTTAAAAATTGAAAGAATAGCAGTTGTTAGATCTGACCGATCAACGACCCAGATCTAAGTGGCTAATCACAATTGGCGCTACAGAGAGGACAACTTAAAGAAGGGCCGTAGGACACCGCTGATCAGTGATCTCCAATGATCGGATCGGCAGGTCGCATCAGTGAGGTATCGACAATTTAAGAAACGGCCCTGGGCATGAGCGATAAGCGATTGTGATCGGATTGCATCGCTATATCGCAATGGAATAGCACCAAGGGGTGAGGCCTATGACAAGTATATGGGCGATGCGATAAATGGACTCGAGGGTTATATATACTATATTTGATAATCTTTCAGGTCTACCGGTAGGAAGATTTTAATAAATTTTCAATGTATTTTGTTATATAACAAAATACAAAGGAACATAGGGTAGTCCCGATAGCGATGAAGCCCTGACCCGAAAGGGTCCTAGAAGTGAAGTATATAAAATTTGAGATCTACAGAGAGCCATTTTAATGTATTTTAGATATTTTCAATATAAAGGGAAAATCACAAAACTCATAGGATTTCGGGAAAGCCAAAGGCGATAAGTGGTTTAGGCCAAGCCCCGCCCCATGCCATACAATACGCCACATGTCGAGGATGAGGAGAGAGAAAACCACCCTCATAGGGCTGTTAACTCCAGTACAAAAGAGCCGCTCGAAATGGATCATCACTGTTGGATCTAGAAATCTCAGATCAACGGTGGAGATGTGATATCACCCCAAAGGTGGAATCGATCGATATATATATCCCAATTTTGAGGACTTTTGAAGTTTGAAAAGGACAGACAGGGGTGGGATTTCTCCATATTGCTTTGTTTTATGTTTAAAATAGAAACAATACGACAATATTGTTCTGTATTTATAGAAATCATGCATTGCTAACATTTGAAAGGGTACAACACAACACAGCCTGCCCAACACAACCACAACAACAGAGATCATGGAGCAGACATCGCAGCTAGCCCGAAACATAAATTTCATGCGCATCTACATTGCAACATAGCTGGAAACATAATCTGTCATAAGGCATCAACAACGCACCTTATCCAAAACCAACAAGTGATCATGGAGCATGCCTAGCATGAGAGAGCTCCTAGACAGTGCATCAAACTACCTGAAGGTGGTTATTCCTCTATCAGAAGGAGAAAACCTCCAAGGCATGGTTGCCTATTTAGTGAATCAAACAATTAAGGGATAGAGAGAACAAATTAAGGCTTTGAGCCTTTGAGAGCTCAGGAACATGGTAAAAGGCCTATAAAAGGGTGAAAACTAAATGTAGTAGGGGTTCAACTTCTGGAGATTGTTGCTACTTTGTTCCTTCAAGATTCTCATTTTCATTCTAGCAATATAAGCTTCTTTTGGTATTATATGTTCAATGTCCATTTTCTTTGTTGTGCTATGTTTGCACTTGAATAGATTATTTATGTTTTCTCCTCTATCTAATGTGAGATAACTGTCATCTTATCTCTACATTGATAAATTAGACTTTCAAGTTTCATTTACTTCTTGTAGCTGGCCATTCATATGTGTTTATGTATGCAATCTGGTGGTACAGTCAGTATTCTCCATCTATCCATTAAATCTATAAACTATTGAGCATTAGTAGTCCAAAGCCTTGTATTATTCATGGTGTTCATGCATGTCTTGAGTGAAAATAGAGCTAAAATGGTTATCTGACTTGATCCAAACCATCATCCATTCCAATAGTTCTCAGAACAATATTGAAGATTATATGTTACCAGGCATCTCTGAGCTGCAACCTAGGAGAGTTTCGTGGAGAGAGAACATAATTGTTGTTGTTGCGAGGGAGAGGAAACTAAAGCTCATCTTCCGTGGGAAATGACGTAGATCCATATTTGATGATATACAAATTCTGAGCACTTTTTTGGTTGTGATAATCTATCTATCAACTCTACTAGAGGCTAAACATCTTGGCAACTCTACTTCATAGTTCTGGCTCAGTTTGTGAGGCATACTCTAAGAAATCTTCTGAAATAACAAGTTGACCGAGTACTTGAACCTAAAAAGATCATCAAAGAGAGAAAGGTATTTTAGAAAGGACCATCATGTTTAGGTAAACTAAAAAATCTCCTATATCTCTTCAAGAAAGTCTTGTAATAGAACAAATACATGTTGAGAGTATAGCATCTAATACTAGCAGTGAAGAAAAACTCTTAGAGATTCATAAGGCTACTTATTCTTTAGGTTCTCCTTTTGTTGTAAGCCCAAAGGAAACCTCACCTCCTATCCATCGTACTCCTTTAGTCTTATCAGTCACTCCTCAACCCTCCATGATTCAGACTGCCACTACTCGTTTAGCCACCATAGCCATGGCAGGTCTACAAGCACATACCAAAATGGAAAAAATCATAGCTGCTAGGTATGGGCCTCTAATATTGCCCACTCCTTTAGATGCCATGCCTCTTCGAGAATATCATAAATGTAGGCCTAAGTTCACTTGGAATGAAGGTGTTACTATTGAAGAACATCTTGAGTAATTCTATAACTATGCCGATAACCTGGACATTAGTGAAGATGATGTATGGATGAGAGTATTTGTCGAAAGCCTAGATGGAGAGGCTAGAAAATGGTTCAGAGAACTAATCCCAAGATCTATAGCAAATATTAAGGCTTTAGATGATGCATTTCTAAAGAATTGGGGGGAAAAGAAGGATCTCCTCTACTACCACACTGAGCTTGGCAACTTAAAGAGAGAAAATGGTGAGTTGTTGTATGATTTTAATAAGAGGTTTAGCCGTATGTATAGCAAGATACCAGCTGAAGTAAAACCCACTACTACCTCTACTAAACTCACTTATGCCAGTGCTTTCGCTTCTGAATTCTGCCTACTATTGAAGGAGAGGCAATGTGCTACTTTAGCTAACATGTAGGATGCATCCTTGGAAGTGGAATCAAACTTCATGGCTACAGAGAAGCTCAACAGAAATGTTGATAGAAGAAGATAGATGGGAGAGCCTTCATCATCCTCTGATCCTAAGAGAGATAAAATGACCAAAATGATAGAGTCATTAGCCTCTAAAATCTCCAAATTAAAGGTTGAGTAGCACCCCGGGAAAGGGAGAGTTCCTAAAACCTTTGCTCCTAGAAATCCAAATTGAAATCCATATAGAATGACTAATTAGCAGTTACAAATTTTGCAAAGAAGCAAAGATGCCAATGAAGACCGAACGGTGAAGGCCCCTTTTCAAAATGCAGTCATGGAAGAAGAGCAGTTTGAAGAAGATGATGAGATCCATTGTCTAGAAGACAAAGGAAATGCTTCCTTTTTGACCTCATCTGCTTATGAAAAGTCATTGTTCAATGACCAGATTAGCCAAGAATGGGGTGGTGAAGCTATTCTATAAATTGAAGATCAACAAAGATATAATATGAGGTCAAAGATGAATAATGCGAAGGAACCTCCTATTCAAAGAGTTGTTGTCCCTGCAGTACAACAAGCTAATAAGAAAAAGCAACCAACAGTTGATCCCATCATCCTCAAAGCTCCATCTCATGAGGTAAGAGGCCTTGACGAGTCTCCTTCTCCTTTCAGTTTTCAATCATAAATTCAGAAGCTAAGAATACCTATGCCTTTGATTGAACTAGTGAAGAATGAGTCCTTGAAAATATCCATCCTCGAGGCCCTTAAGCCTAAAGCCATCCAAGCCTCCAGTGAATATGTAAATCTACAAGATGACAAGCCAACTGTTATTCTCAGCCCAATGATTGAAAATTGTGAAGATAGCTCCCCATCATTCTATGTCTCTCTAACTATTCATCAAAAAATGCTTCACAACTACCTTTTGGACACTGGATCCAGCCATAATCTAATGCCCAAGGCTGTCGTGGATGAGTTGGGTCTTGATATCACCAAACCTTATCATGACCTATTTTCTTTTGACTCTAGAAAAGTGAAATGCCTAGGATTAATCAAGGACCTAGCCAACACTTTGTCTTAGTTTCCCATGAATAGCATGATGATGGATATTGTGGTAGCAGATGTACCCCCCAAGTTTGGCATGGTACTTTCCAGAGGTTGGATCAAGAGATTAAGTGGATCATTACAAAATGATCTATCCTATGCTACTGTCCTAGTCTTTGGAGGTGAGAGAAAGAGATTACACACAGAAGCTCAGTTGGCTTATATCATCAATGATGAGAAGAATCCCACTAATCATCCCATCTATGTTGTTGACACTGATTTTGGATTATGTATTCTTCATATTGAATAATCCCAGTTGGTCTCCACACAGCTTATAAAACCAGTTTGCCATATCGTTGAGGAAGAAGGCCCACAGATTTGGGACATGTTCTTTGATGTGGCTTTCTCTAACGAAGCTGCATGGGAAGGTGTAGTCCTTGTGTCCCTCACACAAGAATACATTCATTTATCTTTCAAATTAACATTTGAGGTCACAAATAACATAGCAGAGTATGAAGCTTTGGTTCTGGGCTTAAGCGCTGCTAAAGAAATGGGTATCAAAGGCATGAAAGTGTTTGGAGATGCAAACCTCATCATTCAGCAAGTCAATAAAGTATTCCAAGCAAAGCATCCAAGACTGAAAGCATACATAGATGAGGTATGGAGGCTTAAGAGCTGTTTTAATGATTTCAATATTTCTTATATTCCGAGGATGAAGAGCGAGCTTGCCGACTCCCTTGCTACGTCTGCTAGCACGTTTATTTCTCCTTTGCCTCCTAATTTGGCGTATGAAGTTTAGGTAAGATATAGACAGTCTCTACTTGACAATGTCAAATACTGGAGAGTTTTTTAAAACGGTGAGGAAACTAATAGGTTTTTACAAGTCGTTGAGAAATTTTCTAAAATGCACATCAACCAAGAAAATGAAACCATGGAAAAATGCAGCCAGCCCAAGCTAAAGGATGAGATCGACCGAGGAGGCATTGTCCAATTGCCTAGTCATCATATTCCAGAAGGATTGGTGCCTCTATAGAAGTTTCTCAATCATAACGATGTGCCTTATAAGCTTGCCAAGACAGAAAATGAGTCTGTTGTCTGTAAACATAATATAGGGATCCCACCCCGTCCGAAATTCATCAATCTATCCACTCATTTGTGTTCTACCTAGAATTATGAGGATTGCACCCTAATAAAGAAATTCGCTGATATTCTTGCCTGGGAATACTGTGATCTTAAAGATTATGACACAAATATCATTCAGCATAAGATTCGAGTGGAGAAGAACACCACCCCTTTTAAGCAAAAATTAAGACCTATCAGCCCTCTCTTCTTGCTTTTGATTGAGAAAGAGATCAAGAAGTTGGTGGATGCCAAAATCATAGTTCCTTTAAGGTATTCAAAGTGGATAGATAACCTTGTGGTAGTAAGAAAGAAAAATGGAGAGATCAGGCTTTGTGTTGACTTCAGAAATCTGAAGAAGTGCTCTAAAAATGATAACTACCCCCTGCCTAAGATGGAACACTTGCTGCAAAGAGTTTCAGGGGCCAGAGTAATGTATTTCTTAGACGGATTTTTAGGTTACAATCAGGTTGTTGTACATCTAGAAGATCAGGAAAGGACCAACTTCACTACTCCTTGGGGCACTTTCATGTACTCCAATATGCCTTTCGGATTGATGAATGTTGGGGCTAGTTTTCAAAGGGCCATGGACATAGCCTTTTTGAGAGAGAAGGAAAAGTTTGTCCTTATTTATCTTGATGACATAAGAGTCATCTCTAGCAGTCACAAAGACCATTTGTAGCATCTGAAGAAGGTCTTCCTAAAGTGCAGACAGTTTGGAATTTCAGTGAACCCGAAGAAGTCACAATTTACTGTAGAAGAAGGTAAGCTTTTGGGACATATTGTTTCTGTTGAAGGTGTGAATATTGATCCAACAAGAGTTCAAGAAATTCAGACATTGTCCATCCCAAGGTCAAAAAGGTACATTCAATCCTTCCTAAGTAAGATTAACTTTGTAAGGAGGTTCATTCCAAACTTTGCAGAGTTAGTAAAGCACATCACTTCCATGCTGAAGAAAGGATCAGAAATAAAATGGACAGATGCTTCAAGAAGCTCTTTTGAATCCATCAAGCAAGCTATCATGGAAGCTCCCATTCTAATAAGCCAAAATTACACTAAGGAATTTTGTATCTTCTCTTTTGCCTCTTATGATACACTTGCAGCCGTTGTTTTGTAGAAAAATGATGAAGGCATGGAGCACCCCATGGCGTTTTTCAACAAAACTCTAAGGGATGCTAAACTAAGGTATGAATTTATTGAAAAACAAGCTTATGCTCTCAAAAAACCTTTAAATGCATTCGGAATTTATATTTTGCATTCCAAAGTGGTTGCATATGTACGTTTGGGCTCAGTAAAGGATGTATTAAATCATCGAGATATTGATGGAAAGAGAGCTAAATGGATTGCAAAATTCATAGAGTCTAACATAGAGGTGAAGCCCACTAAGCTTGTCAAAGGCCAGGGCTTGGGTAAAGTTATGGCTGAATAAAATTGTAGCTTGTTAGAAATAAATTGCATGGGTCTAAATTCAGATGATGAGTAGATAGAGGGAGCAGCAGAAGAACAAAAGTAGAATCAATCTCTGGTTGAAAATCTAGCCACCTTTCAATGGTATTACATCACAGTTCATTTTTTGCAAAAGCTAGAATTCCCTTCAGGGCTTAGCTCAAGTCAAGCCCGAGCCATTAAACTCCGATCAGCTAAATTATGCATAAATAAAAATCTGCTTTATTGGAAATACCCATCAGGAATCCTCTTGGGATTTCTACATAAAGAACAAGTTGTGGAAGTAATACACCAGTTCCATTCTAGCATCTGTGGAGGGCATCATTATTGGAGGACCATAGCTCACAAAATTGTGAGCGCTAGGTATTATTAGCCTACTCTATTCTTTGATCTGTTTTCTTTTGTGAAAACTTGTGACAATTGTCAGAGGTTTGCAGGAAGACAACAGCTAAAATCTATGCCCTTGAAGTCATTACATGTCAATTGTCCCTTTCAGTAGTGGGGCTTGGACTTTATAGGTGAGATCAACCCACATTCCAGTGGCCAACACAAATGGATATTAGTAGCCAATGATTATTTCACCAAGTGGACTGAGGCTATAACAACTAAGAATGCCAATCATCAAGTTGTCATAAATTTCTTGAATGAGAATATTTTCATGAGATTTTTGTTTCCCAACCAAACTAGTCACTAATAATGTAGTAGCTTTCAGGGCAAAAGAATTGGTGGACATGTCTGAATCCATGGGCATTAAAGTGGTGCATTCTACCTCATATTATCCTCAAGGCAATGGCCTGGAAAAATGATCTAACAAGAGTCTGGTAAGGGTAATCAAAGAATTTTTAGAGGACAAAGAAAAGAGCTGGAATTCCAAGTTAAACTATTTTCAAGGACTATGGGCTAATAGAGTTACCATAAAAATTCCATAGGGAATTCTCCATTTAAACTATTTTATGGTGCTGATGTTGTTTTCCCTATCCAACTGGTTCTCCCTGTGGCTAAACTCTTGCAAGAAGAACAAGATGAAGAGAATTACATGGTAAGAAGAATGAATAACCTCGTTGAACTATAGGAGATCAGAGAGTAGCTAGTTGAGAAGTCAAAGGCTCATCAAAAGACAATCAAAGAAACCTTTGATAGGAAGGCAAAAGTGGAAAATTTCCAATTTGGTGATTGGGTGCTTAAATGGGATGCATTTAAGGAAAAGAAAGATAATCATGGCAAGTTTGACTCTTTATGGATAGGTCCTTTTGCCATCGCTCAAGTTCAGCAGAAAAATACATTCATTCTGCAGAGTCAGGAAGGAGGAGATACTTTTGGTAGCCGAGTAAATGGGCGCTAATTGAAACTTTATTTCGTTTAAGGCTTTAAATCCTTGTTATTGTAAACATGTTTTTTCTAGTTTTTATTTTTCATTACAAAATAGACAACATGCCCAATGGAACACTAGGAGGAAGATTTGATTTTGTTTTTGCAGGAAAGGCATTTATCTGTGATCCTTGAAACCTCACAGGGAGGATTTCATCACCAGAAGGAGCCAGTGTTAGCCTCACGAGCAAAAGGCCCAAAATTGGATCCATATATGTTCTTAAAGTTTCCAAATTTACTTAAAATCATCCCAATGGATCTAAAAAATCTCTTGAAATCTTCAGCATTTGCTTAAAATCATCCAAAGGTTAAAATCAACGCAAGAGGAGAGCCCTTGGAGGGGCAGAAATAAACTATCCGGAGGCAAAAAGCACTTGAAAAACCATGAAAAAGCCAAAATCACAAGCTTAAACATTGAAAGAACAACAACCATTAGATCTGGATAATCAATGAACCATATCTAAGTGGCTAATCACAACGAGCACTATAAAGAGGATGACTTAAAGAAGGGGCGTAGGACAGTACCGATTAGTGATCTCCGATGATCAGATCAGCGGGAGTAGCACCAAGCAGTGGGGCCTATGCACAAGTATATGGGTGATGTGATAACCGGGCCCAACGGTTATATATACGATATTTGATAATATTTCAGGTCCATGGGTACGACGATTTTAATACATTTTTAATGTATTTCGTTATATAATGAAATACAAAGGAACGTAGGGCAGTGTGGATAATGATGAGCCTGAACCTGAAAGGGTCCACGAAGTGAAATATATAAAATTTGAGATCCGTGGAAAGCCATCTTTAATGAATTTCACATATTTTCAATATAAATGGAAAATCGCAAAACTAGAAGGATTTCGGGAAAGCCAAAGGCGATAAGTGGTTTAGGCCAAGCCCCTACTGATGCCATATAGCGACCGCCATGCGTCAAGGACAAGGAGAGAGAAAACCACCCTCATCGGGCGCTTAACTCCAATACAAAAGAGACGCGTGAAATGGATCATCACCATTGGATCTAGAACTCCCACATCAATAGTGGAGATGTCATATCACCCAAAAGGCAAACCTGATGGACATATATCCCATTTTTGAGGTCTTTTGAAGTTCGAAAAGGACAAAGAGGGGTGGGACTTCTCCATATTGTTGTGTTTTCTATTTAAAATAGAAACAGTACGGCAGTGTTGTTCTGTATTTACAGAAAGCATGCATTGCTAACATTTTAAAGGGCACAACGCAACAAAGCATGCCGGACACAGCCACAAAAATAGAGATCATGAAGTAGACAACGCAACTAGCCCAAAACAAAAATATCATGGGCACCTACAATGCAACATAACCTGAAGCAGAATCTGTCATGAGGCATCAACAACATAGCTTATCCAAAACCAACAAGTGATCATGGAGCATCTCTGGCATGAGAGAGCTCCTAGACAACGCATCAAACTACCTAAAGGTGGTTATTCCTCTGTGTATCAAACAGTTAAGGGATAGAGAGGAGAGATTAAGACTCTGAGCCTTTGAGAGCTCAACATCATGGTAAAAGGCCTATAAAAGGTTGAAAACTAAATGTAGCAAGGGTTAAACTTCTCGAGATTGTTGCTACTTTGTTCCTTCAAGCTTCTCATCTTCATTCTAGCAATATAAGCCTATTTTGCTATTATATGTACAATTTCCATTTTCTCTGCTATTCTACGCTTGCACTTGAATAGGTTATTCATGTTTTATGTTGTATCTAATGCCAAATAACTGTCATCTTATCTCTGCATTCATAAATTAGATTTACAAGTTTCATTTACTACATGTAGCTGGCCATTCATATGTATTTATGTATGCAATATGCTGGTACAATTAGTATTCTCCATCTACCCATTAAATCAATAAACTATTGAGCATTAACAGTCCAAAGCCTTGTATTGTTGAGGGTGTTCATGCATGCCTTGAGTGAGAACAGAGCTGAAATGGTTATCTCACTTGATCCAAACCATCATCCATTCCAATAGTTCTGAGAACAATATTGAAGATTATATGTTACAAGGCATCTCCGAGCTACAATCTAGGAGAGTTTCCTCTAGAGATAACATGACGATCGAAATGTAAATATGTTATTTTCATATATTACTTATGCTTATAATGTCATTAATCACTAGTCAAATTTGTGGTTAATATTCAAAACATTATTTACGTGTAATTTCCTAGGTGATAAGATCATTTTATGATCCTCCTTGGGGTCATGTAAGCTTATGGTAAAAAATCAAGGTTAAAAGTATTTTATTTTGAATTTATCAATTAATTAACACCTTATATAATTTTTTTAAGTTTTGATTTTTGTGTTGAAATTGTAATAATTGTTTAGAATGAGTTTTTAAGATATAAATGGATTCATCCCTTTAAGAAACCCTAACGAGGATACAACTCACACATGATTCTAAGGAATATTTGTTAAATTTTTAAATATATTACTTAAAAAATAAGGGAAAAAATTATAACACAACATTGCTGAAAGGAAAAATTATTAGAATGAACCTTAAAATTTTAAAAAGAGTTTTAAGCCTTATTTTATTATTTATTAAAATAATTTTTTAATAAGAAATCACCATTTTTAAGAAAACTTGAACCTAATATATAGTTGTCGCGAATATCAAGTATCTTTATCGTGAAATATAGTTAATAAAGTAATTATTTACAATATTTATTATACCTTTATTACCATTCATAATACTGTAGAATTTAGTAAAGAACGTTAACTTTTCTCAATTATTATTTCAAATCCCCTATTAATTTCGGCAACGATTTCTTAACATGAAACTATTCCATTGTCCTCGTGGATTCATACTGCGTTTCGTAGCATATCCTCTGTTTTGAGTGATTTAAGCGCTGAGAATTAGGTTTTAATATCGTAGAGTGAGCTTTTGATTCCTCCACGACGCTATGGATAGAGAAGAAAAAAAGAAAAGAGCTGGCATTCCAAGTTGAAGTTTGCACTATGGGCTAACAGAGTTACCATAAAAAATTCCATAGGGAATTCTCCATTTAAACTGGTTTATGGTGCTAATGTTGTTTTCCCTATCCAACTCGTTCTCCCTGTGGCTAAACTCTTGCAAGAAGAACAAGATGAATATAATTACATGGTAAGAAGAATGAATAACCTGGTTGAACTATAGGAGATGAGAGAGTAGCTAGTCGAGAAGTCAAAGGCTCATCAAAAGACAATCAATTTCTTTGATAGGAAGGCAAAAGTGGAAAATTTCCAAGTTGGTGATTGGGTGCTTAAATGGGATGCATTTAAGGAAAAGAAAGATAATCATGGCAAGTTTGACTCTTTATGGATAGGTCCTTTTGTCATCGCTCAAGTTCAGTAGAAAAATACATTCATTCTGCACAGTCTAGAAGGAGGAGATACTTTTGGTAGCCGAGTAAATGGGCGCTAATTGAAACTTTATTTCGTTTAAGGCTTTAAATCCTTGTTATTGTAAACATGTTTTTTCTAGTTTTTATTTTTCATTACAAAATAGACAACATGCCCAATGGAACACTAGGAGGAAGATTTGATCTTGTTTTTGCAGGAAAGGCATTTATCTGTGATCCTTGAAACCTCACAAGGAGGATTTCTTCACGAGAAGGAGCCAGTGTTAGCCTCGCGAACAAAAGGCCCAAAATTGAATCCATATATGTTCTTAAAGTTTCCAAATTTACTTAAAATCATCCCAAGGGATCTAAAACTGCTCCTGAAATCTTCAGCATTTGCTCAAAATCATCCAAAGGTTAAAATCAACGCAACAGGAGAGCCCTTAGAGGGGCAGAAATAGACTATCTGGAGGAAAAAAGCACTTGAAAAACCATGAAAAAGCCAAAATCACAAGCTTAAACATTGAAAGAACAACAACCATTAGATCTGGCTAATCAATGACCCAGATCTAAGTGGCTAATCGCAATCGGCACTACAAAGAGGACGACTTAAAGAAGGGGCATAGGACACTACCGATTAGTGATCTCCGATGATCAGATCAACGGGTCACATTAGCGAGGTGTCAACGATTTAGGAAAGGGCCCTTGGCATGAGTGATAAGGGATTGTGATCGGATTTCATCGCTATATCCCAGTGGAGTAGCACCAAGCGGTGGGGCCTATGCACAAGTATATGGGTGATGTGATAACCGGGCCCGACGGTTATATATACGATATTTGATAATATTTCAGGTCCATGGGTACGACGATTTTAATACATTTTTAATGTATTTCGTTATATAATGAAAAACAAAGGAACATAGGGTAGTGTGGATAATGATGAGCCCGAACCTGAAAGGGTCCAGGAAGTGAAATATATAAAATTTGATATCTCTCGAAAGCCATCTTTAATGTATTTCACATATTTTCAATATAAATGGAAAATCGCAAAACTAGAAGGATTTCAGGAAATCCAAAGGCGATAAGTGGTTTAGGCCAAGCCCCTACTGATGCCATATAGCGACCGCCATGTGTCAAGGACAAGGAGAGAGAAAACCACCCTCATCGGGCGCTTAACTCCAGTACAAAAGAGCCGCCTGAAATGTATCATCACCATTGGATCTAGAACTCCCACATCAACAGTGCAGATGTCATATCACCCAAAAGGCAAACCTGATGGACATATATCCCATTTTTGAGGTCTTTTGAAGTTCAGAAAGGACAGAGAGGGGCGGGACTTCTCCATATTGTTGTGTTTTCTGTTTAAAATAGAAACATTACGGCAGTGTTGTTCTGTATTTAAACAAAGCATGCATTGCGAACATTTTGAAGGGCACAACGCAACAAAGCATGCCGAACACAGCCACAACAATAGAGATCATGGAGTAGACAACGCAACTAGCCCAAAACAAAAATATCATGGGCACCTACAATGCAACACAACCTGAAGCAGAATCTATCATGAGGCATCAACAACATAGCTTATCCAAAACCAACAAGTGATCATGGAGCGTTTGTGGCATGAGAGAGCTCCTAGACAGCGCATCAAACTACCTAAAGGTGGTTATTCCTCTCTCAATAAAACAGTTGAGGGATAGAGAGGACAGATTAAGACTCTGATCCTTTGAGAGCTCAACATCATGGTAAAAGGCCTATAAAAGGCTGAAAACTAAATGTAGCAAGGGTTCAACTTCTCGAGATTGTTGCTACTTTGTTCCTTCAAGCTTCTCATCTTCATTCTAGCAATATAAGCTTATTTTTCTATTATATGTTCAATTTCCATTTTCTCTGCTATTCTACGCTTGCACTTGAATAGGTTATTCGTGTTTTATGGTGTATCTAATGCCAAATAACTGTCATCTTATCTGTGCATTCATAAATTAGATTTGCAAGTTTCATTTACTACATGCAGCTGGCCATTCATATGTATTTATGTATGCAATCTGCTGGTACAATTAGTATTCTCCATCTACCCATTAAATCAATAAACTATTGAGCATTAACAGTCCAAAGCCTTGTATTGTTGAGGGTGTTCATGCATGTCTTGAGTGAGAACAGAGGTGAAATGGTTATCTCACTTGATCCAAACCATCATCCATTCCAATAGTTCTCATAACAATATTGAAGATTATATGTTACAAGGCATCTCCGAGCTGCAACCTAGGAGAGTTTCCTCTAGAGATAACATGACCATGGAAATGTAAATATGTTATTTTCATATATTACTTATGTTTATAATGTCATTAATCACTAGTCAAATTTGTGGTTAATATTCAAAACATTATTTAAGTGTAATTCCCTAGGTGATAAGATCATTTTATGATCCTCCTTGGGGTCATGTAAGCTTATGGTAAAAAATCAAGGTTAAAAATATTTTATTTTGAATTTATTAATTAATTAACATCTTGTCTAATTTTTTTAAGTTTTGATTTTTGTGCTGAAATTGTAATAATTGTTTAGAATGACTTTTTAAGATATAAATGGATTCATCCCTTTAAAAAACCCTAACGAAGATACAACTCACAGATACAACTCACACATGATTCTAAGGAATTTTTGTTAAATTTTAAAATATATTACTTAAAAATTAAGGGACAAAATTATAACAGAACATTGGTGAAAGGAAAAATTATTAGAATGAACCTTAAAATTTTAAAAAGAGTTTTAAGCCTTATTTTATTATTTTATATTATTATTAAAATAATTTTTTAATAAGCCATAACCATTTTTAAGAAAACTTGAACCTAATATATAGTTGTCGCGAATATCAAGTATCTTTATCCTGAAATATAGTTAATAAAGTAATTATTTACAATATTTATTTATACCTTTATTACCATTCATAATATTGTAGAATTTAGTAAATAACGTTAACTTTTCTCAATTATTATTTCAAATCACCTATTAATTCCGGCAAACGATATCTTAACATGAAACTATTACATTGTCCTCGTGGATTCATACTGCCGTTCGTAGCATATCCTCTGTTTTGAGTGATTTAAGCGCTTAGAATTAGGTTTTAATATCGTAGAGTGAGCTTTTGATTCCTCCACGGCGCTATGGATAGCGAAGAGAAAAACCTAGCAGGGACAAGCTCCGAACCTCCTTGCGGAAAAACGACCAAGCGGAATATGGAATCAGAGGCCGAGCAAGAGGGCTGTCCAGGTGATTTGCAGAAGCAACCTCATGAGGCTAAGAAAGAACGTTGGAGATTGGACGTGCCGAATGAGTGTAGACAACCATTATATGAACTCACTAAGGGCTTGGATTGGAGATCTACGGGAGCTGCGGTGTGGTGGATGTTACCGTCTGAAATCAATAGATTGACAGACTTGACAAAAGAGCTAGAGTGTGAGAAAGGCGGACAGGCGATTGATTGGTTATTATCAATGGCGCCCCATATAATAAGTCTCACAAGAGAACTGGGGTTGCAGAATGGCAAACAAACCCTAAATTGGCTAGTGTCAAAACAAACTAAGCGTTTGCTGGAGCTGACTAGACTGCTAGGGTTGGACAATGGGGGGCAGACACTGGATTACCTAATATCAATGGCCGAAGTAAGCAAAGAAATTCCGCCTAACTTATCATTCGCCACGGACGTCCCCGCTCAGTTTCCATCGGAGCAATTTCTGACACCAACTTTCCAACATCCAGGAGGAGCCGAAGACCCGCGGTCTTCTTCGAAACAGCAGCCCTTTGTACTGGAACGCATTCGGCAGCTAACTGCATTCGGTCCTTCAGCAGCAAATAATAGTGTCCCTCCGCTTCCACTGCCGACACAATCCACACTGCCAGAGAGGATTGCTACAGGCAGTGAAATAATTGAAGACTCTAACTTTTCATCCTTAACGAATGCTCAACCTCAACAGCAATTCCAAAGCTATGTACCTCTTGTAGGAGAAAAGCAGCAGTGGAATCAATTTCTTGCTAGCAGTAGTGAGCTCCAAGGAGGGCAAATCACTGACCAATATTTCGACAGGAATAGAGGTATCCCTAATCTCTCCAACAACTTTAATCGAAGAGGAATAGATCCTGGGAATGGCGATCATGGAGGGGCCCCATTACAAACTTCCTACACGATTGAGGCCAACGCAAACGAAGCAATGAATCAGGGAGGCAAGACAGCTCCTGTGCAGGGTTTGAGAACGAGCACTGATGATGCTGTGGATGTGGGATATGATCAACGATTTCAAGGTAGATACCTAGCAGGGATGCCATTAGAGATACAAGTGCAGAACAACACTATTGTCACGGGAGACAGATTACAGCAGAATCATAGTAACCAATACTTTGATCCACCTGCCGTGAATCAAGGTTTCATTGACGTTTCAATGAATCCACGCGTCAACCAAGGGATTGGGCCACAGTATGAATTTGGGAGAATTCAGGGCTGGAACCAGTACCAGAACCCGGCGGGGACTCAAATGGAAGGCACTCATGAAATGCACGGAGAACCACCGTGGCCAAAGGAATAGCAGAATTATGCAGGAATTGCTAATACATTTGTCACTGACCTGACTGGAATTTGGTAGATTGACAATATCATATTGTGTTTTTCTATTCGTAAGTATAAGATAACTGCCCCTGAATAGGTAGGCTGAACAATCTGACTACGTGAGTCTTTCAAATAGATAAAATTTTAGTTCCAATATATGAATTCTAATCTTTTTGCATATTGTCATATTTTTTTTATAGTTTATTTTTCCTGTTTTGCAGGACGTGAACGGGATGCGGTTGGAGGAAGTTGAAACAACGTAGTATAGTCAGAGAATTAGAAGAATTAGAAAATGTCAATTGATTAGCATCATGTATCAATGTAGGCCTTGATTACGTTTTAAACCTTGTTGGTATTAGCTACTTGCAAACTGTCTTACAGTTACTTCGATTCCAATTTTATGCAGAGGTATTTGCGAAGTGCAAATTTTTCTTTTCAATTTTAAATGTCATTAGTTTATTATTATTGGATGGTTAGTTCTAAGTGTCATTGTTTTATTGTTATTGGATGGTTATTTTTTATCTTAATATTTGGTATTGTCATGAATATACTACATGACATATATTGCTTACATGGTTTATATTTAACCAGTTTGTTTAGATTCTTGGATGGTTAGTTCTAAGTGCCATTGTTTTATTGTTATTGAATGGTTATTTTCCATCGTAATATTTTGCACTTCAATTATTTCAATTTTAAATGTCATTCGTTTAGTATTATTTCAATTTTAAATGTCATTCGTTTATTATTATTGCATGGTTAGTTCTAAGTGCCATTGTTTTATTGTTATTGGATGGTTATTTTTTATCGTAATATTTGGTATTGTCATGAGTATACTATATGACATATATTGCTTACATGGTTAAATATATATTGCTTACATGGTTTATATTTAACGAGTTTGTTTAGATTATTGGATGGTTAGTTCTAAGTGCCATTGTTTTATTGTTATTGGATGGTTATTTTCCATCGTAATATTTTGTATTGCAATGAATATACTACATGACAAATATTGGTTACATGGTTTATATTTAAGCAGTTTGTTTAGATTTAAGGAAAGAGCTTTATATATTTTATGAAAAAATATAAATGGATAATGTGATTTTGATAATTTGAAAATGGTCCCACTTATTTATACAATTTAATTATTAGTTTATTTATATTTCAATTCTAATATATATATA
>APFE030189915.1:16740-41465 GCA_000404065.3 Pinus taeda
AGCTATACAATTATCTATTAAACATGGCTCCATCAAATCAACAGAGGCTTATGGCTGTCTATGATGTACAAGAAGCTAAATTGACTTTGAGTCATTTTACTCCCACAGAGCAGCGACCTCAAACAACTGCAGACTACATAAGGAAAAACTTAGAAGTCCTTGCAAAAGACATCCACCCTATGGACCAGATCGAGCTTCATAAGCAAACGGGTGAGATGGTCTATGCCACCCTGGCAGACAAGACCTTGGTGAATTATAGGCTGCAGAACAGTTTGAATAACACAGCAGCACAGCTTGAGTTGGAGAGGGCATCCTCTCAAGCCAAGGACAATAGAATCAAGGCGCTGGAGGACATCATCATAGAATTTGGGCATGATCCCAATGATGTTAAGGCCATTCAGGAGGTCCTTAAACTAAGGGATGCAGATGTGGATGCAATCAAGAAAAAGATGAAGATCCCACCAACCATACATCCGCAAATAGATGAAGTAGCCCAACAAAGAAGAGATAAGGATATCACTGCACTGCTCATGAATTTGTATAAGGAACTGGTGGACACCCAACAAAAGCTGCAGGATACAGAGAATACCCTAGAAGCAGCTATACAGAGGGGAGAACAAGGGCAATCTTCTAAACCACCCACAGAGAAAATAAACCTAGAAGAGACCCCTAAAGAGGACATCCCTCCACAGCAGGCAGCAAAAACAACTCCAGCAGAAACAGCTCCAGCCACAACAGAAGCAGCTACAACAGAGCCAGCCACTACAACACCACCAAAAGAGCAGGCTGAGAGCCTGGATATGCAGAAATTAAGGCAGGAACTTCAAGTGCTGGAAGCTCAAATGACATAGCTAAACAAGGCCAAGGAAAGCTTAGCGAAAATAGAGGAAAAATATGATAAGTCTAAGCAGAACGTGGCTGAGAGGGAGAGGGAAGTAAAAGCCCTAAAAAAGACAATTGCAGAGCTGGAAAAGCAGCTCAATTTTGAGAAGGTGACAACAGAAGTCAAGCAAGTGATATGGACTACCATTGGACAATCAATCACCAACCAATGGGAGTACATTGAAGCTATATATGAGCAGATAGGACTAATTGGCAAGGCAAAGAAAGAACTGTACAGAGCAAGAAATGCTCTAGGAGATATGGCAGACCTTGCCCCCAAGATGATAGAAGTCCTAAACTATAGGACTGGTTCTCAGCTGATAAGAATGGGAATTTCTAACAGGACTGAAACCATTTCCTTAATCAAAAGAACTACAACAATGAAAAACCTAATTCAGACCCTGGACAGGAAGGTCCATGATATGCAGGCAGATATACACAAGTTCCAGAATAGGTTCACGGCCCTGCAGGACAAAGGGCTTCCCAGCTTGGAAGAATCAGGAAAGCTTCTCTCTTATGAGAAGTACATCAAAAGAGTAAGCACTTTTTCAGCCATGCAGATTGCTGAGGCTCCTGGGTCATCTACAGCAGGCCCATTGACAGGACAAGCTCTTTTTAATAAATTAGATAATTTGTTTTTTATTAAAAATGAGGTAGCACATTTATTTGATAAGCCTCCCTATTTCTATAAATACACAGAAGCTGATGAGACCATAGGGTCAATTTTGAGGCACCAGCTTCCTCCTCCAAATACTTGGCAGGACCTGATACAGCTACTTTTGAACCAAGGCTGAGCAAGCAAAACTCTTTGCAGCAGTACAGTCCACATTGCATCTACAGGTGAACAAAGCCATGTCAGCAAGCATAAAAACGCTGAGCCAACTCAGCACAGGTACTCGACATCAACAGCAGCATCAACAGGTATAGGTGGCAGGGGCAAGAAAGATACAGAAAATTAGAAGCAACAAAGCACTTCAATGCTTCATTTATGAAAAAGCCGCGCAGTTAACTCCGCAGTACTCAATAGTCAAAAAGCTATCCTAACAACAGTTAAAGGCCTTCACTATCATTTATACTTGTAATAACTTCTCAGCTACTTTCTCTGTACAAGTGTAAGAGATATTCCCTCTCAGATGACCTCATTCCTGAGATATTTTTGTAAGTAAACTTCTATATATTCCCTCTCGTGTTTGTTTAGAGGGGTTGGACTCCGGATGTAAGAAATTCTCCTGATATCTTCTCTGTATCTCTGATATTGTAAACTTTCAGACAGTTTAATACAAAGGCAGTGGGATTTCTTCAAAGATGTTTGTCTATTGATCTCTTGATGGTGTGTGGCTCAAAGTGGCAAGATTCCTGTGCATTACATGGTTCAAATAAGTTTTCCTCGTGACTCTTTATTTCGCTTGTGTTTCCTGTTATTCCATATGTATCTCATGTCTTTTACACACTTGAAAAGCTAGATAGTAAGGAGAAAGAATAGTCTCAGGACTTGGTCATTGACCACCCTGAGCTCAATCTAAACTATCTGATATGTTTTCTTCTGATAAGGTGTTTAAAGCGTAATTCTTAACTGTTACCTTTAATAACCATATCATCACTGTGTATTGTTGTTTTAGGAATTCAAGTAATTGCTCCTAGATAACAAACCCCTTTCACAAATATACAGCTTAAGTAATGAAATCTTAATTGCTCATTACTAGTTGTATTCACCACATTCTCACTATTTGCAATTTGTTTCATGAAATGCACGCAGGCCCTGTAGCTTTCCTCCTCACCACAATCAAGATTTCAAGAGAAAACAGTCCTAGACCCCATTGCCCAATGGATTAATCTTACCTGCTGACATACTTTAAGAAAACAGAAGCATCCTCCCAACCAAACACACAAAAACAACCAAAAAACTCATCTTATAACTAGCCTAAAACCCTCACTGAAAGCAGTGATAAACCTAATAGAGAGAGCCCTCTCTGACTACAGCTGGGCTAGAAGCTGTAGCCCAAAAATTGGTTAGTGGTTACCCCGGCCGTATTCTCTTAGGAGTCAAAGAGAACAACCTGGGTGTTAACATCACATACTAACAAGATATTTCTTTTGTTTTAGGAATCATATTTGGCCTTATTCACCATTCCTAATTATAAAAAATGAACATTAAAATATAAATAAACTATATTTTGTTCCTACTTACCATTGAGTCCTTTGTTACCTTAAATTGGACCACCATATCGTTCTAATGTTTCCCTTGAATCTACAAAATTTATATCTATAGTGTGATGTTTACTAGGGTATGATCATGATCATTCTGATGATGAAAGTATCCTTGGATCCTAGAATCTATCTCCCTTGTAAATAAAGGCTTTATTATATTATACTTTATTTAGTATCTTTCACATGCCATTAATTTCCAGTTGTTTCAATATAGCCTGACCATGTACTTTAGATATCAATCATTATTAGTCTATTTATTCCCCTATTTTGAAATTCTAAAATTTTCCACTCTATATTTCAAACTTCAATATGGGAGAGGAAATCCAAATGTTGTTATCTATTGGACTCATATTGTTAGAAAACAACCTCAAAATATAGGATTCTCATATTATGTCAATAAATTCATGTAACTATTTTTTATTATGTGATGTTTAAAGAAGCTCTTCCCATAGCATTTCCTAATATATATAAAATTCTTCAGTTTGGTCTAGACACTAAAGTTGGATATTGGTATTTATTTGAGGGTTTTATGGATATTATAGTATATGGTTATGAGCGTCCACCTTATCAACGCCCAACATTTTGTACGATTATGATTTTTTCCCTAGAATACATCTGACAAAGCTTAAGTTCATGTCACTTCCATTTTATTTCCAACAACATCACATTATGTTTAAATTGAAAAAAGAGATAGGAACATTCCTTGTTAATACAGGAGCTACTCTCTTGGAGGTGGAAGAATTAACAAATGATTTTTTTTCTCAAGGATAAGTTTTTCCTTATTATCTTGCTGATAGTGTTGGACTTGCCAAAATTTAAGGGGATCTCCCCGATATGCGGTCCCAACTAGGCCTCACACCATTTGCAATAGGATCCCCATCTGAGATACGACATGGATGTCATTTATTTAGGTATTTTCCTTGCTTTTAACTTTTATTTGAAGAGTGAAAATCACATATGTTCCTTCGAAAAGCAAGCTAGTGTGCTTGGTGAATGTTCAATTGCAAGTGCCTCAAGGTTATTCTACCACAAAGAGGAGAGAAAATAAGTCTCTAATAGAGAGGTAATAGTACCACCCTAATAAAGACATACGTGAATAGGAATGTATCATCTAACATCTAGAGAAATAGTCCACAATGTCTCGACCATTATTACGAGCATCACAACAGGTTCTTAATTAGATAAGCACTAAAATAATTGAAATAGTTCAACTATCTTACTACTACTAAAAGAAAACATGAATCACAAACATTAACAAAATAGTCTTATAAACATTCATAATCCATGGATGAAAAAGAGTTTTCCATGAGGCTTCAATTACTAAGTAAAAATACCAAGATGCATGAATACAATGAACATCACTTGCTCCGATAGTGGAGCATTGGAGCCACTACTTTCCCCCTAAAAGTACTAACTTATCTCTCTTATGCCTTATGGGAGAAGCCAAGGTTAAAATTCCCTTACATGATAAATGAGGATCTATTTATAACTTTAGGAGTGAGCTTTGATTTCCTCATGACTCTTGACTTTCTAACTTCTAACAACCTTTGGGCTTCTGCAACCTTTGAATTTCCAAATGAATTTTGGAATTACATATGAATTTTGGTACTACATGTCCTTTAGACTTCCATGACTCTTGAGTTCACACATGACTGTTGGAAATCTACTTATTTGTATCTTACAATTATTAGAATAATATATCTTTGTCTTCTATATAATCATATGATGAAACTAGATACATCACTATCATTGATGATTGGGACATGGCAGTGACTCATGACATGGATCTAATTTAGTGGTAACATTGCTTCCACCCTCCAAAGGGTCTTCAAACTTTGGAGTCTTCATGGTGCTTTAACAATAAAGTCTTAGGTGAGTTCATGGTTCTAATTTTGCTTCCTTCATTTATACTCTTTTCCTGATCTTCCTTGTGTGTGATTTCCATAAGTTTCCTAGAATAGATGTTTCTAAAATCACTCATAGTGATCAACTATCAGTCTACAAATATCCTACTCTACCATGTTTTATGCATATATTTTTGCTTATGTCCTTTCAGTGCAATTAAAAAGGTCAATAGAGCTTCAGGGGCAAAGGGCACACTGAGAAAGGCTTCAGGACAAAGGAGGAGGAGCTTTGGGGCTTCACCATGTGCTCATGTACCCCAAGGAAGAAAGAAATCAAGGCAGGGTGCATGATGTTGTCCAAAGGAAGAAAAGGAAGGCATCGATCTTCCCAAGTGTGCTATATGCCCAAGAGAGAGAGAGAAAGCACTAGGAACACTCCCGAAGGCTGAAGGCTGAGGTTTGGTGCCTCCCAGGTGTGCTCATGCACCTAAGAGACCTTAGAAAGGGCGCACAACACACTCTTGAAGGATGCAAGTTGAGGCTATGTGCCTTCAGGGTGTGACGGTGCACTCAACTCATTTCAGGAGGGTACCTGGCGCAATGGGGAAGGTTGAAGGGTTGAGCGTCAGGTCTTCAAGATGCTTCAATGCACTCAAGGAGGGTGCACTTCTTTGAGTCAAAGGAATGTGCTCTAGGGTGACATAGTCACATTTTGAGGGCATGAATAAGAATACGGAAGGGGATTTGTGCTTTTGGAGTGCTCCCAGTTCTATGAGAGGGTTTACGGTGCTCTGAACAACAAAGGGTCATCCATCAAGGCTTTAGAGTGTGCTCATGTTCTCTTCATATCAATGGGGTCATTTTGCAATCAAAATTTGTTTAAGTTTAAATGGGCAAGATGAGCTCTAGAAATAAAACCGTGTGCGACACTTACTCACTCATAATTAAAACTTAGGCATGATTAATCAATAATGAATATACATCAAAATTCCACTTTATGCACATTCCCCAAGTACAAATAGTGAAGTGTGTGTGATTGTGACCCAAAAGTGTCATTTTACAACAAAAAAGGTGTTTTGATAATGAAATGCATATAATAATATTCGAATCAATGTGATGATACTTAATAATGCTCAAAACACATAAAAAAATGAAAATCAACACTTGACAACCAAGGTGAGACTTGACATGACAATGAGGTAGGCTCCAAATTTGAAATGTGGTGAAATTTTGGAGAGTGTTATAACAACAATAAGACTTGACAACACACTGGGTGAACTTTAGCTTCTTTGTTCGGGAATTATCTTTCATTTAGGGTTTAGACCCTTAGGAAGTATTCATTGACCCAACTTTCCCCTTTTGACCTGATTTCGTACATAGTTGCATATCTTTTCTCTACTTGTTTGAACTCACAGAAGGACACAATGTATCGTAAATCAATTCAATTCAGGAAAAGGTAATGTGTGCCTCAATTTTATAATATTTAGAGTATATTGTTTTCATATCTAGTGTTTCTCCACTACTAGAAAGCCTAGACAGTCGCCCGACAGAGTCAATTTAAGAGCAAAAAAATTTATTCACTGCCAACGAACCTGGACAGTACCTGAGTTAAGTTACTTGCTTCACCTCCCTGCACATGAAGCCTTTCTCTTCTTTCACCATTTATTTATCTATTTAATAGAGATATTTATTGACACTTATTATTTTCAATGGGTGGAAGAGAGATAATGACTTATTGAGAGTAGAGGAGGTTGCCCCTTTAGAGAATTATTTTGATACCTTTGATTCAGGTTTGCTCACTTTAGATTTTTCCCATATCCCTTCTCTACTAGATTTCACAAGTGTTAATATCACAAGTAGACATAGGCAAAGTTGAGCAGTTCAAGTGCTAGCATAAGCACATATATAGTAGGTTCCCTCAAGGTTCTCCTATTGGATGAATTGTATCTTCCAGCTGGACTTACCTCAACCAACGCCATTTTCCCAAAACAAGAAGGAGAATAATTAGAAAACTAAGCTTTTCAATTGTCACACTTCTCTTTGATTACACTAAAAATTTCTTGGGCCATGCACTTTTACACAAACGTATTATTTATGTACAAATGGGACATGACATAACATAATAAAAATGTGACACACAACTAACTTAAACAAAAGAAAATATAACACAAAGACAATATGTACAGGAAGTACAACTCATAGTTTCTACTGGAAATGATCCTTTAGATCTCACAATTTATGGGTAGGGGGGCAATCCTCCCATCTAAATATTTGAACTCAAAAGTGTTATGGCAACATTTCTCTTCAACTTTGAATAGTCCAATCCATGATGGCTAGACCTTTGTATGTTTACCTTTGTCTTCATGGAGTCTATCCAATCTCAAAACTAGGTGGCCCACATCAGAGCTCTTTTCCCTTGTGGATTTTCTATCAAAACCAATGCTTTATATTGTTCTTATGCATAGGAAATTGGTCCTTGGCCCTGAGCCATTCTTCTTCAAGTTTTATTAAAGTGTCTATCATGTTCTGAACTAGTAAGCGAGGTTTACCTTATGACTCTTGGGAGAGTTTTAAGGTCGGGTGGTACAGGTTCGAAGGCAAGATAACTTCTTTACCAAAAGAGAGAAAGTATGGCGAGGTCTTCAGGGAAGGATGGGGGGTAACATGATCAACCCAAAGTGCATTAGTCAAAGCAGAATGTGAGCTCTTATTTTCAAAGAAAATAGTCTTCTTAATAATGTGAACAATATTTTTATTGGTGGATTTAGCTAGACCATTCCTATGGGGATAATAATTATATGCATGCTTAAGGAAAATATTATTTTGAAATGAAAAATCATAAAGTTGTAATGATTAAAAATAAGTTGCATTATGAAATACAAGTGATGTATGAATGCCAAACCTAGTGATGATATTATACTATATAAATTCAGTGACTTCTTGGTCATTTACTTGTCTGAGTGGAACTTATTTTGACCACTAGGTGAAGTAATATCTATATGTGAGGATATACTGATGTTTCTTTGATGAGTGTGGAAAGATTTATCTGACAACATTAAGGCCCCACCATTAAAATGGTTTCTTGACTTCTAGTGAGAGCAATGTGGCGAGTGACCCTTGATCATGGTTGCGATGCATTTTTGACAAGCTTGACACTTGTGGACATAAGCATGAGCATCATTAAAAAGAGTGAGTCTATAGTAACCATACCTCATAAATTTGTGTGTTGTTGTGTCGCTCGAAAAGTGGCCATCTGTCATTCCATCATGTACATCCTTCAAAACCTTCTTTGTATCTTGTAGCTCAAGGAACCTTTGTAAGACTCCATTGTGGTGATTCCAGAAAAGTACTCAATGGACCAGTTGATATGATAAAGCCTTTAAATTAATTTCCTTTTTATATTTAGTTAATAATTGTGAGGGAAGTTGTCGTGTTCCAGAATTTTTCATAATTGTGCATACCAAGGTGCTATGGGTGTGGACTGTGGAATGCAATCAATATTGTACAATTCAATTTCCTACTCCAAACCTAAGAGATTTTTGTTGGGAGAATCCCTTGCCTCAGTTGTTAGTTTTCATAGGCTACGACCCTTATAGTATGAACTGGTTTGAAGTCCATATCATATTATTAAAGATAGGTCACCCAATTATCCCTCTTTTCACCCATATCTTATTACACAAGCAACGTTCTTATTCCTAGGTGAGGTACAAATACAGTGGTGTGATATTTCGACAAGTAGGGTTCGAAATAATTCATTGACATATATAATACATACACTTATATATATATGGTAGGGTAATTTAATTTTGTTCTCTCTAGACTAGCACTCATAAAAGAGATATGTTTCTCATTTCGTTCCTTGTCCTTCTAAGTTAATGGAGTGGAAATCGATAAATATGAAGCAAATGTATAGTGAAGAAAATAATTACCATAATCTGGACTAAAAAGTGTGGGTGCATCAACAATAGCTTTTTTAATTCTAGCAAAATCATATTTCTCCCATTTGTCCCACTTATATATTGCATCTCTCTTAACCATTTCTTGTATGGGTTTGACTATCTATGTTTAATCAGAGATGAATTTTTTAAGGAAATTGATTTTCCCTAAGAAATAATACATAGCTTTCTTATTCATTGGGAATGCAATCTGTGTCATAGTATTGACTCTCTCAAGGTCAATATTGATACCACTCTTTGCTATGATGTGCCATACAAGGATCCTTTCAGACACACCAAAGACTCTCTTCTTAGGATTCAGAGAAATTCCACATTTCTGACACTACTCAAATGTTTGTTTTAAATGTGTACATAATATGAACTTCTCTTAGAAAATACAGTGACATCATCTAAGTAGACAACAATTATGACCTACAAGGCCATAAAAGGCGATGTCTATTTCTCTTTGAAAGGTTGCACTAGTGTTGATTAGCCCAAATTACATTCATTTGAAAGAAAACAATACCCATTTAGTTTGGAATGTAGTTTTCAATCTATTGAGTTTTGCTACTAGCACTTGATTATAACCTAAAAATCCATCTAGTAGCGAAAACATTTCAGATCAAGACACTATTTGGAGTATCTACTCCATGGATGGCACATGATAGTTATCTTTATCAAAATCCTGGTTAAGATTTTGAAAATTGACACATAGATCTACATTTCTCCAAACTTCTTTCTGACCAGGACCAATTTGGAAAACCATGCTGAATGTTTTACTTTGAAAATTATCTAGGCATCTAGAAACCTTCTTAATTACTTTTGAAAAAGGGGCTGTAGTGTCGAACAATTTTTTCGTAGCTTTCGTTGGAACGGTTTCACCCCTTCTTTATGGAAATCATGTGTTGGATGATACACGTATCATAAGTCTTTAAATCATCATATGTCCAAGCAAACACATCATGGTATTCATTAAATAAATGAATAAAATATTGTTTCTCCCACAGGGAATAATAGGTACCACTATTGACATACTTTGGAGCTTATGGGGTTCCAAAATTGACTTGTTTAGATGTGAGTTTTGAACTCTAGGTCTCTTTCCTTGTTGGCCCTCTAAACCTATTCTGCAAGTCATATAATTCCTTCAGGGAGCCATACATTTTGGAACAGTGTTTCCTTTTGGTGCTTGAGATGATTCTTATAGAGTTTTCTCATGCTCATCCTCCTCTATGGAAGCATCTTTAAATACATCAGTATTCGCCATAAATTTTATCATATGTTGGTCATCATTTAAAACACACAAGTTACTAACAATTTCAAGTAAAGATTTTTTTTATATATAATTTCAATAGAAAAACCATTTTTCAATGGCAACAGCCTAGCAACAATATTTGTTAATATATCTATTGTTGTGTTTCTAACTCTTGGAATACAAATAATATTGAAATGCTTATGATGATTTATCAAATTCCATACCTCATGTTGGTAGTTTTTGAGATGAGGTGAAAAATAGTGTATAGCATCTCGTACGTGATGAGTGACTACCTTTGAGTCACTGATTACCTTCAGAAACCCTACCTTGAGGTATATGGATTTCCTTAATCCAAGCATGAGTGCTTCATATTATGTAGTTTTATTAGTGCTTTTTAACTCCAGACGACATGAAAGTATATGTTTCTTGTTATGAGGGTTTGTGAGGACACAAATGGCTCGAGAACCATCTTACATCCTAGAACCATCAAAATAAAGAGTTTAAAATTTACAAGCTACTAAGTTATTTCCTAAACAATTACAACTATTATCACTAATAATACTATGTATATCTAGATTACATAAATCATTTTCACTAGTGAGAGAACAAGGATGGACCTCCACCTATGTATCTGGTGGAATTGGTGATGGTTGTGTGATATAGAACCCAAGGTAAGTTTCCAAAAAGGAATTTCCAAATATTAGATCTGTGAAGGGGTCCAACTCATCATTCCCTTCAAAGGATGTAACTGTATTTTTCATTTAAGGTTCTATTTCAACCCAAATCTGATTGTTCTTTCCCCTGTATGAAAGCAAAAAATTTGACCAGTTGGTTGCAAAATACACTTGTAATTTGCTTGACTAGTCTCCACTAAGGATTTAATCATACGCTTCTGATATGTCCACAATTACGATATTTATACATTGATAAACTGGATCATCTTTACATAATCTGATAAACACATTTCTAAGTTCACCAATAGCCTAGACTAGGGATCTGTCCAATTGAATAATTTGTGCAACAATTTCATCCCATTTGAAATTTATTATCTTTACAACAGATAACAACATTACATTTACTAATGCACCATAATCCACTAAAGAATTGTGAACATTTTAATTGAAAATTTCAAAAGTTAATAGAAACGAAGGGCAAAGAGTAGCAACATGTATTGTTGTAGTGTTAACCATCGACTCCAAGGGCTAGAAGGCTTACCAGATATGATATGGGAAAAATAATTGTTACCATATTAGGCTTGATCAAGTTCTTGGCCAAGCAGTTCCCCTTGGATTGCTATGATTGTGAGGTCAAAGATCAAAATGATTGTGCATTTTTTCTTCATATCCTTGAATATGTCGTAGTAACAACGATTGTTGAAGTGTCTAGAGGAGTGACTTATCTTGGAAATTCTGACATGATGGTCTTACTTTTAGTGTTGGAATAAATTTTCTTTGATATGGTAGCATCTCCATACTTGTTCAGATCTTGGCTAATGAGAAGACTAAGTTTTCTTAACAAAATTTCATTCAGATTTTTCCTTTTCAGCTCTTGTTCAGGAAGAGGCTCGTGACTTCTCAATTTATATTGATTATTTTACTCCTGATTTGACACCTTATTTGGTGGTGGTTCTTTGGTAATTTTATTATCAACATTGAACACACAACCGAAAGTATTAATTGCATGTATGACATTTGTTGTCTCTTCAGCCACCTCATATTCTACCTTTTCTTATGATTGTTCAATCTGCAAGCACTGAGACAATAATATACATAGCCTGAGCATTCATGTTGTGATTCCACTGTTGGCTTGTCTTTCTGAATGACATTCTTGGTGAAAGGAAAAATATTTTATGATTCCTATACTCTGAGCATTCGAGCTCTTTGCAGACTTAGTTAACCGACTATTCTTGTTGTTGTCGTTATTGGACTTGTTAAGGAAATTAAACTTGAGGGGCTTACTACTGCTAATGGTCTCACTTTTCCTTTGCTTTAGTTCTTCGAATCCATTGGAAAAATTCTTGATAGTGAAGGTCAAGCTTTCTAGACCAGTAGCCTATTTATCCTTGGCCTTTATTGAAGAGGCTCGATACCTTTTACTTATCTCATTGGAGTCCTTTGATGATTCATCGTCAACATTGATTGCAATTACACATAAGTTTTTCTCGAAAACATTAGCTTCTCAAAATTTTGGGCCAAAGTTTCCTTTGTCTACCTCTTCAAAAACTATGATATGGTTGTTTGCAAGGCAAAAGTGTAGTAATCAATTGTAATTGAGGCATGAGGTGTTGTATCTAGAGGAAATTTTTTGAATACTTGATTGAACCTCTAATTAAATTCCTTAATGTTTTCTTTCTCCCCCATCTTTCGATTCCCTAGATATTTTAATAACATGGTTGGGGTTTTTTCGTCAACAAAATTTCTTAGGAACAACTTTTTAAACCCCCTCTATCTCTAAATACTAAGCAACAACTCTACCATCTAAGGTACAAGGAAAGAGTTTACATGTAATATCGTCATAACATATCTTGAGCATCTATAGGTGTAGGTAGAAACTATCCAAATGGTATTCTTCTTTGATCGCCTTGTCAGGGTCCTATTTTGTTTATAACTTTTCTAGGTTCTTTGACATCTTTTGTAAAACACCTGGAAGGGAAAGTGGACCCTTAGTCATCTAATCTAGACTTTTCTCTATCGTGTTCTCATCTCTATCCTCCTCCTCCTGTTTATAATATGAGGAATCTTCTTCGAGACATCATAACCCATGGAAAATATCATATGAGAGCACAACGTTGTGTCTTTCACCCCCATTGAAAGGTGGAGGTTGCTCTGGTTTTTCTATGGATTCTGTAGAATTGGCTAGCTCTCCGAGGGTAGTGTAAATAAAATTTTTAATTCTATAAAACACTATCATGGCAGGATTTTCTTCTTTCTTATGAAAATAATGAAGATTATGCTCTCTAGGAATTAATCCAATATCCTTTGCAAAACGACACGTTATACGATGAATTTCCTAGATGTGGTCATAAGAAATTTCACAACTTCTTTTAGGGTCAACGTAGGAACATTTTCCTAGTTTAGGAATATGATTCAGAGAAGTGCTTGGAATGTTGCTTCCTTGATTAGAGGAAGTGCGATTTGGGTGGGTGGAGTTATCATCCCTAAAAATATGGTTTTACTCCCTCTAGCACCAGAAAGTTTGACAGTGTTGGACCTGCCAACATTCAGGGGGTCTCCCCAATATGTGGTCCCAACTAGACATCACACAATTTTGGATAGGAGCCCCATCCAGGATACAACCCAGATTTCATTTACTTTAATATTTTTCTTGGATTTAATTCTCAACAGAAGAGAGAGAATCACATATGTGGTTTTGAAAAGTAAACTAGTGTGCCTGGTGAATGTTCGGTTGTGAGTGCATCAAGGTTCTTCTACCACAGAGAGGAGAGAAAGTGAGTCTCTAGGAGATAGGTAATAGTACCACCCTAATAATGACACACATGAAAAAGAATGTCTCATCTAACATCCAGTGGAATAGTCCACAAATATGTGATGATCATTTCAACAATCACATCACGTTCTCAACAAGATAAGCGCTAAAATAAATGAAATAGTTCAAATATCTTAGTACTACTAAAAGAAAACCTAAATCACAAGCACTCACAGAATAGCCTTACAAACATTAATTATCCATATATGAAAAAGTGTTGGATTTCAGGATTAAATTATTAAGTAAAAGTCCCAAGATGCATGAATACAATGAACATCAGTTGCCCCATTAGTGGAGCATTGGAGCCAACACTTTCTCCCTATTGATTGTGTTAGACTTGCCAACATTCAGGGGATCTCCCTGATAAGAAGTCACAACTAGAGCTCAGTCTGTTTGGAGTAGAAGTCCTAGCAGTGGGTGGTAATGTATTGGCTTGACCGCGATAGCGCGCAAAGATAAATAAGACAACTTTGAGCTAAAGCGAGTGTGTGACCTTGCAGCTAGTCAAGTGAGATGCATCGAGGTTCTAACATATAGAGTGGAAAAGGAAGTGTGCCCCTTAGAATCCAGTAATAGTACACATATTGAAAGGGACACACGAGCGGAATGATGTCACAAGCTAAAGTGCGGAATAGTCCACAAATTAAAGTGACAGGTTAATCCAACAACACACATTCAACAAGATTCATACGATTGCATACAAAGAAGTTCATAACAAAATGTGCAAGTTAAACAACATACATTTCTAAATAAAATAGAATAGTCCAACTACAATAACAACATATGCATGAAAGTGTGTTTGCTCTGGTATTATTATTATAAGTGAAATTTCCATCCATGCATACACCATTGACAGACACTAGCCTCAATAGTGGAACATTATAGTCAAGAACACCTACTCCTCCAAAGAAGTATACTCGCTCTACACTGTGGAGAAATGAAGGCTCATCAAAATACTCCCAAGCCTTTTCTAAGCACAAGCCTAGCCAAAATCTTGGCTCCCAAAAGCCCATTCTATGATTTATGAGGTTCTATTTATAACAAAGGGTGGGGTGACCCTTGTCATTCTCCGTTGTGGCTCTTTGACTACCCTCATAACTCTTCAAATTCTTTACAAATAACTCATTACATAACATGGGCCTTTCGTATTCCACTAATGACACTTGGAATTTCACTTACAATATATTTACAAATAATATTACATTTTCCACATGTACCCATGTGAGACAAAATAGGTTAGAGATAACCAAACAAGACAAAAAACTATGAGTTTTAAGTTTATGAAATACCAACTAATCAACATTCACTTGGTTCTTCTAAGCCACATACTCATGCCAAGCTTCATATTGTGTGATGATGTCCTCAAAGTACTTGATGGTGTCTCTCTAATAGCAAAATCTTGCCTCCATAGCATCTGGGTATATGGCCCTTGAATGTGTTTCCAAATCATCCTGAAGCATGTCCAGCATGGTGTTGACCAGGATGGGATGGCCAGTGTAATTCTACATGTTATGTCTGTTGAGCTCCAAGTCATCCCTAGTAACCTCACACTTTAGTTGCTCCATGTACCCGTCGATGTCTAGGTTGACTTGGTTCTTTTATTTAGCCTCGGTGAGGGAACTGATTGAAGGGATCCTATGTTTTCTTACGATGACATCCAAACTCTTGTACAATAGTGCATATGAGGCCTATATGTCAGTGCCAGATGGGGCGAGATGTTCATAGTTATGGATAAACATCTCGACCCTTGGTTTTTCCAACTATACCTAAGGCATAATCATCTTTGGAAAGTGAAGTAGGGCCCCTTTATACCTCATTGTCCCCTCTTGAACATAAGTGATAGTAGTATGTACATTCATGAGAGTTTGAACAAAATCTTTGCTCCACTATTGTAAGCCATGAACATGGAAAATTACTTTATGCACAAAGATGAATCAGTGACAGATCTCCTCCATGGTAGTCTCAAGTTTTGATACTTCATTAAAAATCACTTTCCTCATCTCTTACATTGTGGAAACTGCAATGTTCTCTCTTATTTGTTCCACCTCTTGCTTGGAAGCCTACAAGTTCTTCGCCATTTTTTAATTATTGACCAGCAGGAACTTAACATTGGAGCTTGTGGCACCTGCATAGGCCAAGGTTGCATCAACAAGGGCGGCTAGATGCTTTCTGAAATTTGACACTATCATGCTGTCCTTCAGGAATGTAAGTGATGCGTGATTGTACGGGGAGTGATTCCTCTATGCCTGTACAAGATTCTTCCACAACTCATCAAATGAAAGATTGTACACATCCATAACTAGATCATCATTAAGGAGAACAACCTCTCCTTGTTGGCTTGAGACTGGTTCCGACATTGGAGGTGGTGGAGATTGAGAGGTCACCTTGGGTGCTGTCGCCATAAGGTTGGTGTCTTCATTATGTGGCTCTTGACCCAACTCCATTTTTGTCACTTCAATCAGCTACTCAATCTACTGACGAAGCTCCTAATCCTAAATTTGTTCACCCTCTTCTTCAGTTGCTTGTTGTTTTGACTGCTCAACCTATATGGACATTTTTTTCTCTCTCATCGCACTTTTCCTTTCTTCTTCCTCCTGTTTCTTCTTCTCTTCCCTTTCTATCATTCTCAACTCTTACTCTTTCTTCAACTTCTCCTCTATTTCCTACAACTTTTTTTATTCTTCCTCCAGCCTTTTGTTTTATTTCTTCATTCGCTCTGCCTTCTTTATCCATTAGTCCCTCTTTTCCTCCACTAACAAAGCTTCTTTCTAAGAGATATGATATACTCTCATCTTGTAGCTTTTATCTTCCTCCAAGTTCTCAGTAATCTCCCTCTTTCCCTTGTCCTAAGTTGGATTGTTGCTTATTGTTGTTGTTGTTGTTGTTGCTTCTTACGCTGCTGGTGATTGTAGAGCAACCCTCCAAGTTGTGTCTATATTGAGCGGCTCGTGGAGCTTTGATCCATTGTAATAGTATCCCCAAGGGTCCTCCTCACGCCAGTGAAATGTCTTGTGGATCCATGGATAATACACCTTCATAAAATGGTTCTCGCAAATACCATGGGGATCATACAGATTAAAGTTCGTGCTGCTAAACTCAAACTGCAATATCTCCTTAGCTTTGACATTACATATTTCAAGCTCTTAATCTTTTATAACCCAATCTACAGAGGAATAGAGGGCCACGGTGCCTTCCTCTTGCTGTATAGTCCTACTGATAACCATGTGGAGAGCTGATATGAGACATCTTCCATGACCAACTTGTCTGTGGCATACCTTGGTAGAATATGTGGAGGATTCTCATTAGGGGAATTTCAAGGTCTAAAATGGGCCTCCTAAGAAAAATGTACAACCAAAAAAAAAATTATAAACCAATATGATTCAAGATGATTATGTCAACCATGGGGGTTGAATCGCCATTTTTGAAGTAAAAAAGTAAAAAAATAAGATAATAAAACTACTTTTTCAACTCTTGTTTTCAACTTATCTCCCTAAGGTTTTACTCAAAGTTTTAGCAAGTGTACTCATTGGATGAAAAATTTAATTCCTCATCCAAGGAGTACACATGTTGCGTACTTTCGATGGACCTTGCTACATGAAAATGAGAAATTCATGAAAAAACATGATTGCAACAATATTTCTCATGTAATTCTCATTTTTGATGTAGTAGAGTTCATCAAAAGTATGAAACATGAGTACTCATTGGATGAAGAATCAAATTTTTCACCAATGAGTGTTTCTGCTCGAAATTTGAGTAAACCCATAGGGAGATAAGTTGAATATACGAGTTGAAAAAATAGTTTTTCTATTCTCCCTCTAAAATTTGATTATTAATCTAATTTTATTTGATTATTTCCACTATTATTTTATAATTTCCTTAGGAGGCCCATTTTATACCACAAAATTCCCCTAATGCTCCACCAAACACTCTGATAAAGGTTGCACTGCGTGAGGCATACCAATTTGCAATGTTAAGTATTGCCTCCATCTCTTCTTGGGACATGCAAGGTGCATCCTTCTCAAAGATCAGTTTGTACAATGCAATGATGAAATGATCAGTAAGCATTACCACTACTCCTCGGTATCTGCGGTTGGAAAGAAACTTGCAATAAATGTTGATGATAATCTCTTTCGGTGTCCATGTCTAGTGCATTTCAGAAAAGTGTTGATTGACACACATTGCATCCAATAAGTGCGTATACATGTAGAATATTGCTTGCCCATCCTTGGGGAGATTTTGGGCACTAGTCACATGGACTTTCACTTGATATGCCAACAAGTCCCACTAGTTTAATGGACTTCCATCACTCACAACCTGGTCCAATACAACTACGCAACCTTCATGAAAGCTCTCGATACTCTCTTGACCATATATTTGACATGCTAAGATGATCAAGAACTGGTAGGCCATCCTGAGAGACTTTGTCTTATAAACATGATTAGTTTTTTGTCTGAACTTTGATGGCTCTTTCACCCAACAGTTAACTATATATCTCGTGTCACCTGGACATGGCTGGCATAGAAAAGTGTGTCCATGTGCTTGACTGACTGAGGTAAATCACACATCTGATGATAGTTCTCCATCGTGAAGGTTGCAAACTCTATCCCACTGGAACTGATCAATGTCATCATCTCTAGATCTTTGTTTGAGACAATAAAGCTGATAATGTATGCAGATGGGAAGGAGGGGTACTTGCATGTAACCTTGTATTAGCCTGACTGTTGGATAATGAGCTAAACCTACTAGTCCTCTAAGTCTTCCTCTAAGTCCTCTACAAAAGTATCCTTAATCTATTGCCATGTCAACTAGGTGCCCTTCCCAAAGAACAACTAAGTGTGTGCATAAACTGGAAAGTTAACTGACACTTGCTCAACTGCTTCTCAAGTAGTACTCTCGACATTTTCCTTTGATGCATCTCCCTTGGAAGCCAATTTAGCTATAACTACTAGAGAGATTCTCAACAACGGTTGTACCTAGAGATAGAGAGAACACTCATTGCATGCAAATTTTAGCTTAAAACCAAAAGCACCTCAAGAGAAGATAAAACAAAAAACCGGTTCAATGCTAGGAGGGATTTGCAATTATGGTTCACAGAGGTGATTGGCTTCCTACTGGAAACAGACAGTGGGGGAGACTTGCTGACTGGTACTTTGCAATGCGCAATTCAGTTTGGACATAGGCTAGAAGAGACTGCCCATTACACAGTCTCAGTGGCTAGGACTAGGAGACTAGCTCCTGAAACTTCGTAGTGCGCAATTGGAGCCAAGACAAGGGAAGCCAAGATCTACCTAAGTGGAGTGTGAAATCGAGAAGATATTATGGATGGTGTGATGTTGAGTGCAGATCTAATTGAATAGTGATGCACACAAGTGAAACAAGTGCACGAATCAATCAAATTGAAGGAAAATGAAGCAAGTGGAGAGAGTCGCCGCAACAATGATTGTTAGTGAAAAAATGGGGTAATGCACGTGACACTTGGGAAAGGTAATGCAAAACTTAAAACAACACTTCTACAATCTAAAATAAGTTAAAAAACCAAAATTTTTTGAACAAAACAAGTGAAAAAACACTTTCACAAGATAAAGAAGAAAAAGTTACATAAAAAGTGGCAAAAGACTAGAAGAGAAAGACTTACCCAAAAAAATGACGACAATCACACCAAAGGTTCCATGATCTCTTCGGGAATAACAAAGCTCCAAGATTGAATGTGAATGAGCTATGCCATCATCAATTAATTATATTTGGCCACTTTAGGGTTTATGATGCAAATTCAAAAAATCAAGGAAAAAGAAACACTTGGTGGCAGTTTCCAAAATAAGACAAGTGCCTCCTTTAGACTGATAAAAATAGATCCCTATTTTCTAAGGATGTTTTTTTTCTTTTGCTTATTTTTATTTATTCTTAGGGAAAATATGCCATGCATTACTTGGAGAGATTGTGTAGTCCTGGATGAACTGGACAACTCACTGGCTTATGCACTGAGCAACTTCTGAGTGAGAGGCTTCTGTGCAACTTCTGGGTTGAGTGGCTCTTTGCTACCTCTCATGCTCTATGCAATTTCCCAGCTGAATGCTCATTGTCAATTAGCTATGTGCAATCTTGGAGCTGAAGGCTCATTATCATCTTGAACTGCGTAATTCCCTATAGCAAGGCTAGTTTCCCTCAAGGCTTGTGCAGTTCTCTAAGGCAAGCCCAAAACTGGGTTGAAACCAAGTCAAGAGATCGACTTATGGGTTATATAGTAAACCAAGTGAGAAAACACAAGCCTTGATGTAAAGTATGAGGCTCAATCAAAGCAAAGGTACCTGGATCAGTGTAAGATGAGTTGTTGGATTTAGAAGGTAAGCCATAAAACGAAGCATAGGCAGATTTTTGGAGGGTGCTTTTAGCTGCTACAACATTGGTGACACCCAAGTAGAACTCCAAATCTTTCTATGGTCCTTGTCTCGTGTAAAGTGAGTCTAACTCCTCCAGAATTATCATTCGATTCTTTGATTCTCTTAGCTTCTTCACTTAGTTTGGGTTAAATAAATGGTCTCCACCATTCTCTTTATTGGAAGCACACATACCAAGACAACTCAAATTGATTTGTTTTGATTGGGGATGAGGGGTATATAAATGACAATTAATATAGATTGTTAGAGTTTTATTTTCATCTCTAGTGTTGGTCCATTATCATGGTGCCTGGATAGTACCCCGACGGAGTCACTTAAGGAACAAAAGCATTGCTCCGCTGTCAAGGAGCCTGGATAGTACCCAGACAAAATTACTTTCTTCACCTCTCTATCTAGGAATCCTTTTTCTTCTTTCACCTTTATTTTAGTTTTAATTTTTTCATTTTTCAAAGAATTGCACATAAGCAATTATTTATTTCATGAGGCAAAAGAGGGATTACGACTTATTGAGAGATGAAGAGGTTGTCCCTTTAGAGAAGGATGTTTATATATACCTCTGACATACTTGTTAAGGTTTCCCCCTCTTCTTAGTATACTTGATTAAGTTGATAGGGGTTAACTAGATATATAAAACCGATTAGAGTAAGCATTACTAGTTAAGGGTGCAAGCATTGTGATTTCACCATTATTTTATCTGAAAGGAACATATATTCCATTAGGGTATCATCCACTAGAATAAATCCAATATTCTCATAAAGAGAGGGAATAGACAGATAAGCAAGTGTTTCTAGCTATACAAGTTCCTCTTGGATTTCACCCTCCTTTTCTAGGGGCCAAACACTGTTTCATGTGGAAACTAACCTACGGCTGCACAAGCAAACAAGAAAGGGAAAGAAGCAAGATAGAGGAAACAAATTAAGAAAATCAAGAAAAAAACAAGAAATCAAACATGAGTCCTACTCCTAAACTAAGCATAGCATGGGCCAAATCACGTGAAGTGATATTTCCAATGTAGCCATTGACACATTGGTTGGCACATGTAAGTGACAACATGATTGATAAGAAAGATATTCAAGAAAACCAATAAATAAGAAATATAAAACAATGCAAACCAAATCATTCAACGCCCAAATACATCCAGAGAAAATAAAAATTTCAAAGCACATCAAAGGCACTTTGCAGATGTCTAATGGGGTCTTGTGACATTAGGTGTGCAAGATAAGGATGTACACACATTCAATCTCAGGAAACGAGCAAACATGAAGAAAGAAGAAAAATTATATTTTGAAATAGTTTTGCCTATGTATGAATCCTCCACAGCATGAAAAATAGGATCGTGTGATTCTGGTGGAGGATGCAAAAAATGTGAAATGGATTGACTTTTAGTGGGAACAAAAGAGTGATGACGATCATGGGGAGATTCAAGAGATTTCTAATCGAAAGTGGAACTAACCTCAAGGCTACAAGAACTTGACATAACCATCAGCTCAGGGTAAAGTGCCTCAACAACTTGAGGAGCTTCAACTTCATCTGAAGATGGATCATCAAATACTGGTGGCTTAGAAACATCAATAGTAGGTGAATCAGAATTGTGATTGAAAGAATGAGTGAAAAGATCATGACAACCATGATCAAAAAATTCATGATGAATAATGACATCCTCATGCTTTGATGAATCATAAAGACGAAGTAATGAAAAACAATAATTTTCTCTCTCTAAGTTTTCGAAAATGTAAGATGAGATATTGGGTGGATCTGGGAAGAAAGATTTTTACTCTCTGCAATCAAATGAAATACTAACATCCCACGTGTTCTGTGAGTTGTTAGAAGTCGAAACATCTAGAGATGAATTTTCACAAGATGGAATAGAAATGGCATAGTCGTGGAAGATGTCAGGATAAAGAGGAGGAGGTGAAGAAAGAAGGACGTCACCCTTCACCACAAATTCTTATTTGGAGTCCCACATATACTCATAAAAAATGATAACGTAGGTTTCCTTTTCAACACCAAATCCATAAAAAACTTGATCCTCGTGAACATAACATGTGGAATCTAGAATAGATGAACACAATACACCAACATCCAAAGAATCAATGGAACCAATGGATGGAGGTTGAGTGAATGAGACCACGTGACAACCATCAGACTTGCAGTCCAAATATGGGAAAAAAATCCTGAACAAGTGGGGTAGGAGGAGATGGTGATTGTTCAATAGGTGGATCCACAACTTCTCCCACCTTAACCTATACATCTAGAGCTAATTGATGAGAAGGGTATGGGGAGTCACTTGGGACAACAACCTTGTCCATTTCATATTATGAAGCTATAACACAGAGGTATGTTGGGAGAGAGTCAAAAGATTCTAACATGTGCTGATTCTTAGAGATATGAACGAGATAATGAAATATTCCCTCCAAAAATTTTCAGTTGACTTCATCTTCAGAAAATTCAAAACACTAATGAAGAAAGTGATCATAAAAGTGCTCAAGATATTTTTGTGAGGTGTTTTTCGCAATTTTAATTTTTTTTTTATGAAGTTTTTTACAGTCATAAAAAAAAGAAAGCACGGCATAATTCTCTGAGCATGTGATACAAAGAGTTTATAGAGGTTGTGGGAAATGTGTGATACCATTCCTTTGCATGCCCTTCGAATGTGAAAGCAAGCAACCCATAAGAAATTTCATCTGAGGTGACATCATGCCGATCATAGAAGAAAACAAAGGAAGTTGTGTGCTTGAATAGGGGTGTTCCATCATCGCCATTGAACTTATATTTGGAAAATTCATATATAACATTTGATGACACATAAAAATCAATAGAGTGAGAGAAACATGTCGGGTTGTGATTTGGACATAAGTCATGAAAGATGTGCAAAAATTCAAAATAGGCTTCAAAGGATCAGCTTGTCATCTGACCCTCCTTATAGCGCCAGAAATGTTGACGGTGCTAGACCCACAAAAATTCAGTAGATCTGCCCGATAATAAGTCCCAACTAGACCTCAGTATATTTGGAGTAGGTGTCCTAGCAGTGGGTGGTAATCTAATGCCTTGACCGCGGTAGCGTGCTGAGATAAGTATGATAACTTTGGGCTAAAGCAAGTATGTGACCTTGTAGCGAGTCAAGTGAGATGCATGGGGGTTCTAACACATGGAGGGGAAAAGGAAGTGTGTCCCTTAGAATCCTAAAATAGTACGCAGTTTGAAAGGGACACACGAGCAGAATGACATCACAAGCTAAAATGTGGAATAGTTTACAAATTAAAGTGATGGGTTAATCCAACAACACGCATTCAACAAGATTAATACAATTTCATGCAAATTAGCTCATAATAAAATGTGTAAATTAAACAACATAATTTTCTAAAGCAACTAGAATAGTCCAACTGCAATAAAAACTACGAATGAAAGCATGTTGGCTTTGTTATTATTATTATAAGTGAAATTTCCATCCATACATTCACCATTGACAACCACTAGCCACAATAGTGGAACATTATAGTTAAGAACACCTGCTCCTCCAAAGAAGTATACTCACTCTACATTGTGGAGAACTCAAGGCTCATCACAATACTCCCAAGCATTTTCTAAGCCTAAGCCTAGTCAAAATCTTGGCTCCAAAAAGCATGTTCTATGAGTTATGAGGTTCTACTTATAACAAAGGGTGGGGTGCCCCTTGACATTCCCCTCTGTGACTCTTTGACTACCCTCATGACTCTTCAACTTCTTTACAAATATCTCACTACATAACATGATGACCTTTCAAATTCCACTAATGACACTTGGAATTTCTATTGGGTCCCTATAATACTAGTGATTACCCCATTACTATTGTAGTTGTACCCCTTATTAATATTGTTGTTCCCCTATTGTCCCCATATTGTTATTACTGGGACCCATATAATCCCTCTATTGTTATTTTTGTGGCTTTATATTATTATTGTTAGGTCGACTGGGTTATATTGTGACTCCTTAGACTCTTATATATAGAAAGGAGGTTTTATCATTTGAATCATCCTAGAATTGTTCATTTATGTAATGTAAAGGAGGTTGTCCCCTCGAAGAGGCTAAATTCTAAGGCGTTGACCTATCTTTTCTATCTTTTCTTGAGCTGGTTTCATAACATTTGGTATCAAAGCTTTGGATTCTAGGGTTTCGCTGCTCCAAACAGGTCATCGTGGAATTTTTGCTATAACTTTTTTCTATGACGTTTCAGAAGTTGAAAAACAAACCCATTTGAGAAGACATCGCGCTAACTCTCAGTTCCGAATTTTAGAGCTTTTGGCACTATATTTGCGGAGATATGATCTGAGAAAGTTGGTCTTTTTGCAGACTCCTGAATTACATTCCAGACAGGCGACCTGGGGAAAATCGTCATAACGTCTTCTCTGAGAATTGGATTGGAATTTTGTAAGAAGGTACAGAAAGAGGACGGACTATAGCTTCTTCTATATATTTTTCAGAGCTAAAGGTAAAAATTGTGACTCGTGGCACGTCGTACAAGTTCACTCTACTGAACTAGTCTATAATCAAGTCACTATGGGAGATTTCGCATAACTCTTCCTTGGAGAATCCAATTTGGATAAGACTGGTGGCATTGGAAAAAGGACACAGAGGGCTACTACAGGTCGCAATTTTAGAACTGGACGTTTTGAAAGTACAGAGATACATCAGAGGCAATATCGAGCTCCTACAAAGAAAAAAAAGGTGTGTAGATTCTTTTAAA
>APFE030189915.1:42784-108490 GCA_000404065.3 Pinus taeda
GGAGCTACAACCCCCTACTTCTTTTCTTTCAAGGACCACTTTTCATAAATTTTCAAACTGGATCCATAAATATCAAATGATCGTCAAGTACTAGTAAGTCACCCAGATAACCCGATCCACAATAATAGAAAACTAAACCCAAAACACCTTCTGCGGCGTCTCCTACGGTGCCTCTTGTGGCGTCTCCTGCGGCGCCTCCTGCGGCGTCTCCTGCGACGCCTCCTGCGGCGTCTCCTGCGACGCCTCCTGCGGCGCCTCTTGTGGCGTCTCCTGCAGCGTCTCCTGTGGTGCCTCCGCACTTCCGCAGCTGTAGCGCTCGAGAGATCACCCTTCACAGATTCGCTTTCCACTTCACTTTCATATAGATCGAGCTTTTGAAACAATAACCCAATATTTCAGATCTTAAAATATTCAACCCAAAAGCATACCCAAGCCAAATGATCTCCTTTGCTTTATATAGGCAAGCTCTTCCTCAAATCATGGACCAATACCACGGGCCAAAACCATAACAAACCAATACAATCAACTCAATACTAGGGATCAACACGTCTGTCGAGATGCCATGGTCCAAAAACCATAGGTTCAAATTCCAAGGACTAACTACCATGGACCAAAGGTAAGTTTTCCACATGAAATAAACCTTTCTTTGAATAAAATTCCGTGAACTTTTCTCCACATGAAATAAACTTTTATAAACTTTTCTCTGCATAAAATTTCGTGAACTTCTCTCCTATGTACTTCTTAATTCTCATCATATTGAGAGCCATGCCATGGGTGTTGCCATCAAGTACAACATCTGTAACATATAACCATACCAGAAACATAATGCAAACAATGATTTCTAAGGATGGTTTGAAGATGGACCTTAAAAAGGATATAGTAGTCATTGATTTCCCTACCCCATGAAATGTGTTTGAGGTTAGGAGTTTTGATGGTCCTGCAAGTTTCTATAGAAAATTCTTTAAATTTTTTAGTATACTTTGTGCACACATTGTATAAACTATTAAAGAAAATAATAAATCATTCAAGTGGACTATAGAAACAGATAAAAAATTAAGTTACTAAAGAAAATGGTCGCAAAGTAGCTATTTTTGGCTTTCTTAGGCAAATAAATTATCTTAATCACACAAAAAATATCAATCTGTGCAGGTCTTTTTATTTCAAGGTTAACATGTAAAATACATGCAAGCAACAGTAGTTAATTGGCATTGGATAATTACTAACAATAATATTTCTCTTACAAGAACAAAATTGTTACTCTTCATAGTTAAAGGAACAAAAGTCAATTTACAAAATCCACATTGTCAAACCCTCACTTTAAATCAGCCCTCACAAACCATTCGATCACAACCACACAACCATCAAGACAACTGAAGTCAACTCATTTGTTAACTAAATAACACAATGTAATAGATGTAGAAGAAACCAACTAACACTTTGTTTCAATAAAAAATTATAAATATGTAGTAGAAGTTGAACAATAACACATAGTTAGTAAAGATCGATATGGAACTACCTATGTCTACATAGCAAAAATCTATATTAAATATTTTGTAAGCTAAATTAACCAACAATAGCAGCAATATATTAGCAAGAATATGTAATAGTGATATAATAATAAATGAATTATCATATCCTACAAACAAATTAATATGTAAAATCCAACCACGTCTACTAACAAAACAACCGCTACTAAAGAGGAGGACCCTTCCACCTCATCAAGGGGCTAGTGATTCACAACTCACAAAATAGTAATTCAAAGATAAGTCATAAAGTTACAGAGATTGCATTAGCTTTAGAAATGAAGTTATAAGATCCATTGTTACATGGATGATGGCACCTCCTCTTTTTAAGATAACTTATTCATTTTCTTACTTACTAACCAACAACATATTATTTTCCCATACATTTTATACAAAGAGATAAGGGGATGAATTGGAACAAATCCCCCAAATCTCGGCTGTCATAGTTGTGGACAAATTACAAAATATTGACTCTATTTTCTTTTTGGAGATCTTAGTTAAAAAATAAAAATCAAGATTTGATTACAATATATTTATTTTATATATAATCAACTTATAATATGATGGACTGGTTTAAGTTTCCAATTGATTTCTTTGTTTGGCATGTAGTGTGTCAATAGCCGATACAAGAAATGTATGCCTTAAATAACTGCACATAGGTCCCTATTCATGAAACTTTTGGACAAACTGATCAAATAGAACTTAATTGGGGATGTTCTGAGAAAAATGCATGGAGCGGATTTTCCAAGTTAATCTTAATTTATTTGTAAATCACATCCGAAGTTGGTCACCTAATTATTCCTACATCAGCTATCTGAATTATATACCATGAGTTGGAGCCTAATGGATTTGACCTCGGTAGGAGTTAGGAAACAATAATCCATGTCACCATCCCTATGAATAATATCCATGTCCAATAATTCTTGTTGGAGCTATGTAAATATGCCAACCATGGAGGTTGTTATTGTTACTACATGGGAAACACTGCAACAACACTAGGAAAACCATCATTAGAAATACCAACAATAATCCTCTCTAATTCATAAAAAATAAAAGGAAATAATGATAATTAACTACTTTAATATTATAAGCTTAATGTGGCACATTTACAAAGAAACACATCAAGATGTGTAATAGATAGGAAAATAACTACTAGAATGAATCTATTGCAAATAGTGTATGGAGTGCACCCAAGAGGGGTTTATGAGTTATGAAATTTGATAAAGAAGGAAATTAGGAGTGTTGAAGGTGAATATTTTGCAACAAGTATGTAGGATATACAAGACAAGGTCAAACAACAACTATAACAAACCAATAGAAAGTACGAAACAAAAGCATATAAAATAAAAAGGCTTATTTGATTAGGTCAAGGGAGCCACTATCTTTTCAAAGAATGACTTAAGATATGGTTATCATCATATCAGAATCAAAGATGAACACATTCATAAGACAAATTTTAGGACATAGTATAGGCATTATGAGTTCATCGTACTTCCTTTCGAACTCACAAATGAACCAAACACTTTTACATGTTTGAAGAATAGTGTATTCAACCCATATTTAGAGAAAATTGTGATTATGTTTATCAATGAAATCATAGTCTATTCAAAGGAAAAAGAGGAACACAATAAACATTTAGAAATGGTTCTCTAAATACACAGAGAAAATTAATTTTACGCCAAGTTTAGTAATTGTGAGATTTATCAAACACAGATTCATTATTTGGGTCATGTTATATCTGAAGAGGGAATTGCATTGACTATGCAGTGGACACCAAATCCTTCATATAGATGATGTCTTGTTATAGGAGGTTCATATAGGGATTTCTAAATTATCGTACCTAATCAATTCCTTATAGAAGAAGGGAACTAAATTTGGCTAGAATTAGAAATGTTAAAACAATTTTAAAAAACTAAATAAATTACTAACTACTACCCCAACTTTAAAGATAGTTAACCACAAAAAATACTTTGTAATGTGTATTGATGCATGTAAAGAATATTTAAGGGGGTTTTAATCGAAGAAGGACATGTGGTAAGCTATGAATCTAGAAAACTTAAATACCATGAGAAAAATTATGCAACCATGATCTCAAATTGGAAACTATTATTCATGCCTTGAAGATGTGAAAGAACTACCTTATTGGAAGGATATTTTAGCTAAAACTTGATAATATCATCCTTAAATATCCTTTTGACCAAACAAAATTAAATTCTAGGGAATCTTATTGGGTTGCATTCTTTAATGAGCTTGATTTCAAAATAAAACATATTAAGGAAAAAGAAAAAAAAATAGTAGATTCTCTTAGCAGGAAGTTGAATTAGATTTTTGTTACTTTTGCAAGTAGTCGGAAAGCAAATTTGTTATACACAAACAATAATTAGAGGCAAGTGAATTAGTATCTAAGAAATATCAGAAATTTTCTATAAACAAGAAATTATTCATATTTTAACATTGAATACACATAAAAGCAAACAAGCACAAGAATAGCACATCCAATCATCACATGTATAAACTTGGATTTTAGGTCTAAAAAAAACCCTATAGGGAAAAAAAACCACAGAAATATTTATTGCTTCATATTATTATCTATTACATCAAAATCTTCTCATTTATATTACATGAGTCAACCACCACTAGAAATGGAGCACCAAATCCTTGATAGAAATAAGAATGATGGATACAACCAACTTGGAGCACCCACTCCTACAATAAACGAATTTATGTGCATTTAGCCTGGAGGAAGCACTCCATGCACAAAAAATTCTGGAGTAATAATGACAAATTCTAAGCTAAATCACTGCTACAAAATACAAAACACACTCCAATAATCACAAATCCACACTCATGATGAGAGAGTGAATGTCCAACACACACTCCCTTCAAAGTAATAGTCAATATCTCAACACAATTATGAATCACTCCTAATTATCAATCTTTGAGTAATTCTACTAGTTCACAAGTTTTGACTGCTCTACTACACTCACTAGTTTGTGAACAATCTCAAAATTCATACTCAATCACTCACACCTCAAGAGAACCAACCAAATGACCTTCTAGCCTTCACATATTTGTAATTATCTTAGATGGTTGAAACAATAATTTCCTTAGGTGTTGGATACTCAACAATTCTTTTGACGCACTTGAAGCTGTCCAAATCAATCCTCTTGAATTAATCTTTCCACTCACTTCACTTAATGACAAATATTCACCACCTTAACCACCTTCTATAAGTTAATTAAATTATTTGACCCATTTATGAAAATTATCAAATAAAACATTGTTGAAAAAAATAATAAAATACTCCAGGTGCGCGAGGAATTTAGGGGGAAGTCACCAAACTAGGGTAACGCATCCCATGTTAAAATAACCTAAATTAAAAAACTATATTTTAGGCTTCTACATATTGTTACTAACACTCTATCTACACTGCATTTTTTATGTTACGCTTCATAAGGTGTCCTTTCTCAAGGATGTGGACAAATCAACTTCAGGAGGATGAACAAAACACTGTGACAAGCTCTCCTAACCACTTTGACACCATGACACACAATAATAACCTTCAGAAGACATGCTTATGAGTTAGTACAAGAAAGTAAGCTCGTAATTACAAGGCCTCTATCAAACTTGTAGCTCAAGTTCAGATGAGAGCTTGATACATCATGAAAACTCTTTTATAGACTTCGTGAGCTTATGAAAACACTTTAAAACATCATGAAGTTTCTGAGAATGCATAAATAGGACTCAAATTAATACATAATGGCTCATGAATACATGTCTTAAAATAATTAACATCAATGGAAACAAAAACATTCCAACAAAATATCCCTTCGCTAATGATGTCAACATGTAGCTTCTGAAGTTGAGGACATACGAAATCTGAAGCTATGCACATAAAGAAACTCTCTATTCCCCTTTGACATAAATGGAAAGGGTTTTTACATGGAAAAATAAAATACATAGAGACAATGAAATAGATAGCCATTTTTTACATAATCTCCTTGAAGCATTACACCATACACTCCCCCTAAATTGTCGAACACTCTCCCTCTCCATACATGTGAGGCCATACATCATGAAGAAACAATTCACTTTGAAGAATAAATGTATCTTTAAATGAGAAAGAAGAAGCAAGAATAAAATTAATAATTCGTTGAAATGCATGTAATCAAGCAACCACCACCTATTCTACAAACTTTTGTTGTTGAAAGTGCTCCTAGTGGTATCCTTGTGACAACAACTACCTCCTTGAAAAATCCTCAATACATTTGTAAAGGAACCATCAATTCCTTTGAAAAGGAACCCCACCCATCTACTCTCTAAGATACTGAAAACTCTCCCTCATAAGTGACTTAGTGAAGATGTATGCAATTTTTTATTTCTAAGGATACATACTGCAACCTTACAACTTTGTTGACCACTTGATCTCTTAGAAAATAATACTTGATCATTATGTTCTTGGTCCTGGAGTGAAAAACTGGATTCCGAGAGATGCCTATTGCACTTATGTTGTCAACCATGATAGGAAGAGGATAATTGTACTCAATATGAATATCTTGAAGGGTTTGCTTCATCCATAGTATGTGAGTGAAACAAGAGGCTGGTGCTATATATTCAGCTTCAACAATGGACAAAGAGATGTACCTTCGATTCTTGCTTCCCCATGAAACCAAACAATCTTCCAAAAAGTGAGCTACTCCGAGAGTACTTTTCGTGCCATAAATTCTTCCATCCCAAGTTACATGACTATAAGTAATCAAATTGAAATGTTTACCTTTGGGATACCATAAGCCATAGTCAAGAGTTCCTTGAATATACTTGAATATTATTTTCACTAGATTACCATGACTTTACTTTGGGTTAGCTTGAATCTTGAGACCAATCATACAACTTGCATGAAGTTGGGCCTAAAAGCAGTTAGATACAATAAGATGCAAATCAAAGAGTGATAAGTGGTGTTTTGGGAAGTTTTAGTGATCCGAATTGGATCCATAAAGAATAATAAAAAGAACCATGGTTGTACTAGGTCAGGATAGACTTCAAAGAATTAAGAGCATTGATCAAAAACACCTCTAAAATAGTGGCAGTTGGTAGCCAACATGGAACGACGAGGACCTCGGTCAAAACACGATGACTGAGGCCAACGGATACTATGCAGGAGGGGAAATTAGCCCCTGGGAAGCCTAGATTGAGAAACAGAGGGAGTTTTTGATGCACAATTAGCACTTAGTTCTAATCACGCATCGCTGGGCAAAAACCCTCGAAAAGGAGGGGCCCCAACTGCTCGGTCAGATGGGAGCCAAGAAAACCATGGGGAAAAAGGCTAAAGGCTAAGGCGGGACCCGTGCTCTAAAAACAGTGGTATTTATTGGGGGAATCCTTGGGCGATGAGCAGATTTGGTGAAAATAGAGTGATTCCACTCAACGCCTGATGCGTGGCAAGTGGAGGAGGGAGAAAACCACTGCTCATGATGTACTAACTGTCGAGCAAGTCAACCGCACAAAATGAGCGGATGGTGTTGGATCTGGGGGATCCAAATCTAATGATTGTTATCATGCCTGAAGGTAAGAGCAGATGTAACAAGGGATTAATCCATGATTTAAAATAATTTGAGATCTGCTTTGACCACCAAGGTGGCACATGACTCATTCCATGACGTAAATGAAGAACCGAACTCACAAAGCAAGCTTGCGCAGTTCCCAGGAGGAAAAGTGGCCACTCCCTGTGAGTTTGATGATGATGCTGAGACAGGGAACTCCAAGCGAAGCTATAATAGGTGATCTGACGGAGTTGGAAGATGAGCTCGAGTGGCTTTAAATCCATGCACAGACCAGCAGAAGGGACACTCATGGAAGAACAGAGAAAGTAGACAAAGAGAACAAAAAGCAGTAAGAAGACAGAGCACCGAGCTTACCAAAGGCAGCGTCGAGCACCAGAGTGCTTGAGAAATTTCAGCCATCCCTGAAGGGTATCTATCTGGACCGAGCACCACATTGGGCTCCTTCCATTGTAGACCCAAGAGGTCACAAAGCTAGTAAGGCCAAGAGTCTATGTACTCTAGTGGCTTGGGAAACCCATGAACCACCCTGCCAAGCTATCCTGTGACAGGAGACTCATATTGAGCTCCTTCTTTGTAATCCTCTGCTTTAAGATACAATAATAGAAAAGGCCACCACTAAAATTTGGACCGGAGATGTAGCCTTAGAGGATAGGGTGAAATCCTTATTAATTATTGTGTTCTTATATTTTATTACCGTGTTTCTCTATTTTCTTCCATTTTCAAGTGTCTATGTATTTGCAATCTGATTGATATTGTGCTTAAATAACCTAGACACACCCCAACACATGAGCCTATAATACCTATATTTAATAATTCTTAATTGATATCACTCGTAGGGTGATTATCAAATCAAGTGGTATCGGAGCTTTAGGTTGTAAGGTTAGACAAGCTTGTGTTGGTTCAGCTGTTGAATGCTCACTAGATCAAAGCTCAAATTAGGAGAAGGAGAGTTCATCGAAACTAATCCTGAAATTAGGAGATTCTATCCTTTGAAGACCATGTCAGAGGAAGGTTCTGTGGGGCCAAACCCTCAATTCACAGAGAGTTTCCTAGCTGTAAAGTCTATCCTAGAATAAATGTATAGGGACTTTAGAAAGCATAAGGATGAAGTTTCATCGGGCTCTAAATAAGATAAAGAAGAAGATGAATCTCATTCCCATGACCACTCAAAAGGAAAAGGGAAAGTGGAAAACTTTCTCACACCTCCTAATAGCCTTGTGCATAATAAGAAAGCATCTTTGATCAAGCTAGATGTTAAATTTGACTTGCATATATATGATGGACAGCTAAATGATGAAAAGTTGGACAATTTGATTAGACAGATTGAATATGTATTGCAGAGTGCAGAACATCGACCCAGACAAGAGAAAAATTTAGCTGGCAAGTGTACACCTAGGAGGCATTGCCTTGGTTTGGTGGGAAGGAAGAACCCAAGCTAACATGAAAAGACATTGAAGACTATCTCTGTCTAGAGTGAATTTGTTTCTGCCATCAAGAAGCAATTCTATCCATTGGCCTACATGAAACAATCCATGATGAGTTCACAAACTCTTCAGCAGTTGAAAGGGAAAAGTGTGCTAGGGTACACTCAAGAATTTAGAAAGAGAGCATTGACTCTAAGGATCTCATTAGACTCACCATAGACTCTTTCGAAGTACATTGATGGTCTACACAGCTGCCTGAGGCATACCATCCTCATGTTTAATCCCACTAGTATAGATGAAGTATCTGTACAAGCTACTCATCTAGAGGCTAGAGGAAAGAATGGAAATCCAGAAGTTGGGTGACGATCCCAACCCACTGGAAGCAAGAGCAAGGAGAAAAGAAAGCAGAAGTGGAAATTAAGGAAGGCTAACACTACATATAAAAGCAAAGCTTCATGCACTCACTGTAAAAAGGATGGACATGATGATGAGCACTGTTGGATTCTGCATCCAGAGATGAGACCTAAGAAGTTTGAAGGCAAGAAGAAGAAGACTGTTGCAGCCATTCAGAAAGATTTGGGGTCAGACTCAGGAGATGAAACAACAATTATAGCCACAGGTATAATAGGTAAGAGTTTTAAAGCATCTATTAGTAATTCTGCTCGATCTATTATTGATGAAGAACATGAGAGAAAATGACACGAGCTTTTCCATATTCGAGTTGTTTCCAAACATCAAAAGATTGATACTTTGTTTGATAGTGGTTCACAAGTAAATTTGACTTCTGAAGAAATTGTAAAGAAATTGGGATTAGCAACTACACCTCACAAGAAACCATACCCATTTGGATGGTTGAATGATAAAGCACAACTACAAGTGACTAGACAGTGTAACTCAAGTTTTCTTATGGATCAACATTTGTAGGTGAGGTTGAGTTAGACATAATTCCTTTGGAGATATGTGGCATTGTTTTAGGAATTCCTTACTTGTATGATAGAAAATCTATTTTCTATAGAGTTGAGAACAAGTATCTACTTGTTAAAGATGGAATCAAATACTTTGTAAGAGCTCATAAGCTCAAGAATAATTATACTATCATAAACTCAGGGAAAATGAGAACAATGATAAATTCATGCAAACAATTCTTACCAATGGTTGTAAAGGAAAAGAAACTTGATAAAACCAATGTATTTGAAGGTTGTAATGCTAAGCAGCAAGATGATATAGAAAAGATTCATTCATAGTATGATGTCCTGTTTCAAGAACCTAAAGGTCTGCCACCCAAAAAGGAAATAGTACATGATATTATTTTGCAGCAAGATGTTCCGTTGCCTAACATTGTAATGTACAAGTCATTTGCTTTAGAGAATGCTAAATTCAAGAAGCAGGTGCAGGAGTTGCTCGAGAAGGGGTTTATCAAGCCTAGCACATCACCATGTGGGCCACCAATTGTTTTGGTGAGAAAGAAAGATGGCTCATGGAGAATGTGCATTGATTACCAAGCACTGAATAAGATAACAATCAAAAATCGGTATCCCCTTCCTCACATAGATGATCTTTTAGATCAATTAAGGGAAGTTGTTTATTTCACCAAGTTGGGCTTGCACAGTGGATACCATCAGGTCAAAGTTGCAGAGCAAGATGCATGGAATAATACTTTCAAAACAAAACAGGGATTGTATGAGTGGTTTTTTATGCCTTTTGGCTTGACCAATGCCCTTGCTACTTTCATGAGATTAATGAATGATGTACTCAGACCTTTTCTTGATGATTTTTCTATTATATATCTGGATGACATTATTATTTTTCGTAAAATGTCGGAGGAACACTTAAAGCATATTAAGCACACCATAGATGTTTTGAAAGAGAAGAAATTTATGTTAAACTCTCCCATTGTGAATTTGGCAAAACATCTCTAAATTATTTGGGTCATATAGTAGGGGGTGGTGAATTGAAAATAGATCCCTCTAAAGTGGCAATCATTGTAAACTAGACTAAACCCAAGTCTGCTACAAAAGTGAGAAGCTTCTTAGGAGCAACACATTATTGGAGGAAGTGCATCTCTAACCTTTCCTCAATTGCAACTCCCTTACATGCTTTGATAGGATTGAACAAGGTGTTTCAATGGGGAGGCAAACATCAGAAGCCTTTGACACCTTGAAAGAAAATATTGTTATAGCACCTATACTAGCACTACCTAATCTACAAAGACCATTTGAGATCCAAACAAATGCCAATAACTATGACATGGGAGTAGTGTTGACACAGCACGGTAAACCCATATGTTATCATTCTAAGACTTTTAATCCCATAGTAGTTAACTATCCTACATATGATAAAGAATTGTATGCATTAGTTCAGAGTGTGCAAAAGTGGAAACATTACTTAATGGGAAAAGAGACAGTAATACATACTGATCATCAACCACTTCAACATATACACTCCAAAACGAAATTGCAGAAATCAAGGTAGTATAGATGGATGGGTTTTCTATAACAGTTTCATTTAGTCATCAGATATAAAAAGGGAATACAACAAAGTTGCAGACATGTTATCTAGACCCATTATAAATCCATCTACTATACTTAAGAATAATTCTATACTACATGAAAGCTACATTGAACAATATGCTCAAGATATAGACTTTAAATATGTATATGCAACTTTGAGTCAAGGCAAAAGGGTAGAAGAATTGGATTATCATGTGAAGGACCGACTCTTATATCATTGTGGGAAACTCCGCATTCCACAAACACAGAGGGTAAAGATAATCAGAGAGGCACACACTTCTCTAATATCAGGTCACTTTGGGGTATGTAAAACAGTTGCACAGTTGGAAAGATTTTATTATTGGCCAAAAATGAATGAGACAATTTCTAGATATGTGAGAGGGTGTACTATGTGTGCCAACAGCAAGCCCATCAATAAAAAACTAGGCCTGTAAACTCCATTACTAGTTCCTTCTTACCCTTGGGAAAGTGTTTCCATGGATTTTGTTGGAGGACTACCTAAGTCTAGAAAAGGTCATGATTATATGTATGTGGTTGTGGATACGTTCAGAAAAATGTGCATTTTGATACCTTGTAATAAGCGAATTACAGTTGAACAAACTGCAAAACTATTCTTTGAACATGTATGGCTTGATTTTGGATTACCCACTTCTATTGTATTTGATTGAGACACCCAATTTGTGGGGAATTTTTGCTCAAGTCTTTGGGAGTTGATGGACACCCAACTGAAGAAAAGCACATCTTTCCATCCACAAACCGATGGCCAGACAGAAGTAGTTAATAGGATAGTGATCCAGCTACTCAGAGGATATTGTAGCAAACATCCTAAGCTTTTGGATGAACACTTTTGTTATGTACAACATGCTTACAACAGAGAAAAACATTCTTCTACATAGAGATCTCCTTTTGAAATGTGTTTTGATTTCACACCAACGTCTCCTTTGTATTTTGTCTTTGGTAAAAATACCACGGTTGATAGACAAAGTGATGTGGAAAAGGAAACTAGGCTCATTGAACAGATCTAGGAGATCCACCAGGTAGTACAAGAACAGTTGGAAAGGAGCCAAGACAAATACAAGGTAAGGCATGACAAGCATCAGGTGGAGCATAGTTTCCAAGTTGGTGACACGGTCTGGATGTATATCAGCAAGGACAGGATGTAAGGTGAAGGTAAAAATATAAATCCTATCAGGTATAGACCCTTCAAGATACCTGAGAGGATCAGTGAAAATCCTTTTTACCTTTATCTACCAGCTTACATCCACATCTACTCAGTCGTAAATGCAGATTGCTTGAGATTGTTTGAACCTTCAATGATTGAGGATCCTGAAGAGCAAAGTCAATTGCATTCTATTGATGACCTGCTACTTGAATATCTAAATGAACTGCAGGAAGACACAGCCTTGGACAGGAAGGTGAGGACAACATGTAGAGGAGATGTTGAGTACCTTAGAATTGGACTCAAAGCTTCAAAGCTGAGCAGTGCAAAGAAGATTGAGATTGGGCAAGTGAGACAACAGTACCGTCACTTACTCGAAGCTTGAAAAACCAACTTTTGGTGGTCCAAAATATTTTCAGTGTGAAGGTCGTGATCCGAATTAGATCCATAAAGAATAATCAAAAGAACCATGGCTGTACCAAGTTTGGACAAACTTCAAGTATTTGAGAGCAGTGATCAAAAACACCTCTAAAATAGTGGTAGTTGGCAGCCAGTGTGGAATGATGAGGACCTCGGTCAAAGCGCTCTGACCGAGGCCCATGGAGATTGCGCAGGAGGTGAAATTAGCCCCTGGCAAGCTCGGATCGAGAAATAGAGGGAGTTTTTGATGCGCGATTAGCATGGGAAAAAACCATCAAAAAAGAGGGGCCTTGATTGCTCGGTGGCATGGGAGTCGGGAAAAATGTGGGGAAAAAGGCTCAAGGTTAAGGTAGGACCCGCGCTCTAAAAACCGGCAATATTCATCGGGGACATCTTTGGGCGGTAAGTAGATTTGGTGAAAATGGAGTGATTCAACTCAGTGCTCGATGCGTGGCAAGCGGAGGAGAGAGAAAACCACCACTCATCCTGTGCTAATGGTTGAGCAAGTGAACCGCATGAAATGAGTGGATGGGGTTAGATCTGGGGGATCCAGATATAACAGTTGTTATTGCAGCTAATGGTAAGACTAGATCTAACGAGGGATTAAGCCACGATTTAAAAGAATTTGAGGTCCGCTTTGACCGCCAAAGTGGCGTATGACTCATTCCATGAAATAATTGAACAACCAAACCATTGAAGCAAGCTGGGGTAGTTCATAGGAGGACAAGTGGCCACTCCCTGTGAGTCTGATGATGACGCTGAGACAGGGAACTCCAAGCGAAGCTATAGCAGGCGATCCAATGGAGTTGGAAGAGGAATCAAATAACCATGAGCTCGAGTGGCTTTAAATCCATGCATAAGGGATACACACGGAAAAACAGAGAAAGCAAACAGAGAGAGCAAAAAGCAGTAAGAAGACAGAGGGCCGGGCTGACCAAAGGAAGCATCGAGCACCAGAGTGCTTGAGAAATTTGAGGCATCCCTAAAGGTGATCTGTCAAGACCAAGCACCACATTGGGATCCTTCCATTGTATACCTAAGAGGTCGCAAAGCTAGTAAGGCCAAGAGTCTGTGTACTCTAGTGGCTTGGGAAATCCAAGAACCACCATGCCGAGCTACCCTATGACAGGAGACTCATATTGAGCTCCTTCTTTGTAACCCTCTACTTTAGGACACAATAATAGAAAATGCCATTACTAAAAGCTGGACCAGATATGTAGCCCTGGAGGATAGGGTGAACTTCTTATTAATTCTTGTGTTCTTATATTTTCTTATTGTGTTTCTCTATTGTCTTCCATTTTCAAGTGTCTATGTATTTGCAATCTGATCGATCCGTTTCTTAAATAACCTAGACACACACCAACACATGAGTCTGTAATACATCCATTTAATAATTCTTAACTGAGATCACTCATAAGGTGATTATCAGATCATTTAGTGTCTACATATAAACGCTTAAATCCCTAGACTAGTAGCCAAGTCTAGAACACCAGTGCAAATAATTCTCTACATTTTCTATAACCAATAGATTAAATATGACAGTAAAGAATCCTACATGTAGCTTTCGCTTACTCCTTATCTCCCTTGACCAATTTTGTCACTCCTTTTCGTACTTAATTCGCTTGAAAAGTACCTACACACAGACATAAGACAAAAACTGATCAAAGAATATGATAATGATATTTTCATTAAACATATAATGGAATCAAGTTCATAACACACATACGAAAGAATCAATGAACAATACAAACATATGGAAAATTATTTGAACACTTTATTAGTAAAAGGAAGAGTTACAACACAATTTTCGTGATTCAGTATCACTTTTCCAATTACATCCCATCCTCTCCTCATAACAAGAAAGACATTCTGACATCATTACAATACATGAAAACAACTCAAGTCTCATACTAACGACATCTCCCTATAATTCAATGATTTCCAACCCCTGATCACTTAGATGAGTGGTAATTTTATATGTGAATGAATGAAATTATGCCATAAATTGTGATAATGAATGACCTCCCAAACATATAATTTAGTTCCATGGATGAAGGGATGAAGGAATTAATGTTCCTTAACTCCCTACCTCATCCAAATTCGAGCCCAAAGGAGTAGATAAACTTGGGAAGCTTCCATATGTATATGGTAGATAAGAATATTCCTAAACCATAATGAAATTTCCCTAAAATTCACCCAACGTAGGTCAGATAGGGCTCAAGTGCACTGCATAGCACCCAGGCATTATACTAGACTGCACTGCAGTGCACCCTAATGAAGGCCCACCTGTGTTGATCTTCTTAGAGGTAGTTTTTGGATGATTTTAGTCATGAAATCTCTAGGGAATGAGGCATTCTGATGGTTGATTTCATTAAGGGAATATAACAACTAAATTAGGTTTTGAAGGGCTCTAATAGTACCAATCTGTAGGTTGGGGTTGAGGTGCCCAAATGGATTTGTAATAATTTTCTCCTAAAGCATGAAGTTGTAAATATGTATGTCAAGTGAAATTCTTTATCATGTGGAGAGGAGGTTTCATAGTGGAAGGTGACCTGCATCAATTACAATACATATATCATGATAATTTGATTATTTCTCGTGAACTCACTTAGGGAAGGCATACCCATGCTCAAGTTATAAACTTTCATTACATGTACAAATATAGTCATCTACAGATATAGATCCATGAATGGATGACCATGAATGTAAGGCCATTGTACATTTGATTTAGTACTCCTAAAAATATCGTAGCCCGGATGGATGGAACTAGATCTGGAGTGTTCAATCTCATTCAATCTTTCACTCAAGTACAAGTCTAACAATGTGATCAGATGATCTAAAGTCGAACAAGGGAAGACATCATCTGATTACCAGCCAATGATGTAAGCTGTTAACAGACATGAGAGGAATCACCGCTAATGATGATGACCCTCAAGGTACTAAAATACACTTCGCATGGTGTGAATAAATGATTTGATGTCTAACACCATACAAAGTCTTTCTCTCGAAGGTCAGTGATGTCAACCTATCGAGAGAAGCGAGAAAACTGCCATTGATATATGCAAGCCTCAAGGTACTAAAGGGGTGTTTCTATGTCAACTTCTTAGATGATGTGATGATGTCGACAAGAAGTGAATCATCACAAGAGGACCTCGATGTATCTCACATCAATGACAAGAAATGAGGTAAATTATTTTCGAGATGAAAAATCGAGTGACAACAGAAGGTTTAGGAATGATGGTCATGAAAATGAAGGTTTACGGTATTGCAAACGACGAAGTTTGAACTGAATGACTTCTCTTGAACATGTCAGTGACACTAAAATGAATTGGTAGCATTGACCCACAGCAAAGCAATGGATGGTATGATAGACCAACGATGTGATAACCATCAAGCTGAATGACCCAACCCACATAGTCAAGGTGATGAGGTGAAAGTGTCATGTTCAAGAGGGACTTGCTACCATAAAGTGTTTTCCCGTTTTTCCAATTTTCCCTAGTGATTGTTGACCAATACTTTTTTATTTTTATCATCCTTGATGAGGATAACATATGCTTGTTATATAATTCCACCCTTCGGGTGAATCCATTGCTAAACGAGTCTAGTGAAGGTGAAACTTGGTCTTGTCTAGATGGACAAGTTTGTGGCTATTTGATGTTTTTAATGAGTTTAACGGGAACGATAACTCAGTCCTTTTCATGTTTACAGAGTTTGAAAAGGGATGAAAAGGAAACTCCAAAAGTTTTTTTTGTAGATTAATATCTCAAGTCCAAAAAGAATATAAAAAAATACAAGAGAGATACCGTTTCCAATATTTTAACGAGATGGAAAGAACAAGTGCTCGACAAACATTTTATGTTTAGCGAGTCCGAAAAGATCTTAAAGAGGACTCCAATGGTGGTCCTTTTTCATTTTTAACAAGGCTTGAAAAAGAGATAAAAGTTTGCCTTGCGGTCAAAGATGTTCAATTTACATTTGAGCACGTCAAATTCTGCATGTCAGTTGTCAATCCTATTCAAAACACCATCAAAATAGATTAAAAATACATGTTTCATGGATAAAATTAATAAAGGATAATGTTTACTTGATCAATGTGCATGAAAAAAACCTAGAAAGAGGTTTTACCATTCATTTTTACCATTTCACATCTACCGTTTGATTTTGGTGCTTTGGAGTAGTTTTTAGCTCGAATTTCACCAGCTGATTATGGAGGATTCAGTGGACCATTTTTCATTCCGTCTAGACCATGTAGGAGCTATCTCTATTCTCTTTCATTTCATATCATTAATTTTCAGTTTCAAGCAAAAAAAATGAGTTTTTGGGGCCCCTACAGTTTCTATTTTCCAATTTGGGATCATCACACCCTTCCATCATCGAAAGGTGCACTACAATGCACATACCTAGAAGGTTGCATGTATTGCAGTGCATTGTCCCTAACGTTGGGCTGCACTGAGCACAAAACCCAATTTCATTCAACTGTTTTTACCCAAAAATTCCTATGTTTCTTGCAAGAAATATATCATACTTTGTCTTATGGTTGTATTTTCAGGTATTCATTGGATTAGAATGATGATTACATGGAGACAATGAGAACATGAAGAACAAGATATGATTTCCTTAGATAACCAGGGCACGGTTGAGGCCCTAAGGAATTGCGGGTTACTCAAATATGTCTGATTTCCTGGTATGAGACAGCACATGGAGATTTTGCAGTTCCTTGTTCGTTCATGGGATCCTACTGATCAATCTTTTCACATTAGAGACAAAGTGGTCTCAATTACCATCAATGACATTTATTTTCTTACCGGATTGTCAAGGTGAGGTGCCCCCCATCTCACTTTCTAGATTTGCCAAAGGTGGTGAATCAATGAGAGATTACATACAATAGTTTTTCCAGCCAGCTACAAAACCTTGCAGGGACGAAAAGATTAACATCAGGAATGTTAGTGATTTACCATTGAGGACGATCCTCTTTGGCATTGCCAAATTGGCGAGAAGTGCGACATAACATTTAACAAACAGATCATACATGCTATATGCATTAGAGTGTTTAGAGCCAAAAGTGTTAAACTGGTACGAGGTAGTACTTTCATCCTTGAAACAACAACAAACCAAGGTAAAAAGAGGAAACACAAAGAACTTTAGCTATGGGTCAATCTTGATTTTTTTCTCCTTGGAGATAATTCCACTTATGTAGCCACAACATGTTTCACTGGGTGGATCTAGACCTAGGAATCCACAGATGCAGAGATGGGCAGATCTTATGGCTAGGCATGCTGGTTAGTCATTGATCTCATTTACCCCTGCATTCTTTGAGTGGCTTGATGGACAGGATATGGCCATCGCAGAGTATCGATATTCAGGGATGGATTTCCACAGATATCCAAACTTGATGTTACTAGTTTGACCATAGTGGGGTGCTATAGGTAAATTGTTTGACCAAAGTGTTTTTTTATTTTAAAGTTTCTACATTTTTTGTGTATTTTTATTAATTCCAACAATAAAAAAAAATCATTTTTTATGTATGCAGACGTTGGACCTGTTCGACCTGTGGGGCACCAACAAGTGGCAGGTGGGCCAACAGAAAGATGTATTGGGAGAGCAATTCTCCAAGACTTAGATTTAACCGAGACACAGACTGAGCTACAAGACCATACAGAGGGTTTGACCCTAGGAATTCTGGATTTCCTGATGGAGGACTTTCCTATGCGACTGCAACGCCACACCATTGGTGTGCTGAGTCATTGGATGAGACTTTTACACATGATCGCATAATTTGTGACCTGTTATCATGAGCACCACTAGTTTTCTTTGATGTTTTCTGAATACATTTTTGATTTTTTGGCTTAGATGACCAATTTTTGTCTTGGACACAAACTGTTTGTAAAAACTTTTAAAACAACTATCTATTTTACTTTTAGATTTTCATTATGGTTATGTTATGCAATCGTATTCAACTGATGATGTGAATCGAAAATATTTACTTTACATATGTCGTAAATGTCTATTTAACACATAATTCGCTAGAGAATTAGTTAATGTGTTTAGAGTTTTGGAAATATGTTGATATTGAATAAACTCAAAATACCTTTCCAAAATACGAACTCTGAGGAACATGCGATGAATTGCTGAGTTTTGGCCAGTATAAATGCTAGTATGTTGTACCACAATGAGTTGTGAGTCCAACTTAATGATGATATAGCATATGCCAAGTGAAATGGTATCAGACAGAATTTCAATCAATGCGCTATACTCAACGATATTGTTCTTCAATCTACCAATAAAAATCCCTCTAAAATTCACTAACTCACCGCTTGGAGTGAAAATATCCCATGCTACAGAGGATAGATTCTGTGTACTACAACTAGCCCCATTAGTGTAACCAACAAATGGTTCCAAAAAGTTTGACATCTGCAAAAAATGCAAAGTGGATTACTTAACCAAATAAAAACTCTAAAAGAAACACACACACACATGCAATCAATGCATATATATAGTGAGCTTTACTACACTTAACTAAGCATAGTAACATTTAAGGTACAACCCATTTCGGGGCTGCGACAATGTAATCCCATCATAGTCCACTAACTCATAGGCACCTTTCATCAAAACACGCTTAACAATATAAGGGCCCATCCAAAGCAGTTCAAATTTTCCTACTCCAAGTTATCACACTCCTGATAGTAAAGCGAGACCAGGTCACCCTATGAGAAGACACAACGCTTGACATTTTTATCATATTGTGCCTTAATACATTTTTCATCTGCTTCATTACCCAATGCAGCATCATGAGGGGTTTCATCTAGATTTATTAACTCAAAGAAATGCGCTTGTTCTTCAGAAGTATCAGGTAGCAGGTCAATTGTGAGTTTGAGAGATGATATTTCACATTGAATTGGTAACACTACTTCCAAACCATACACCAACTTAAGGGGTGTGAATCCAGTCACATTTTTTGCCGAGGTTTGATATTTCCATAGAGCAGAGTATAGGATTAAATGCTAATTTATTTGATGAACTCCAATCATTATTTGCAACATGTGCTTAAGGACTTTGTTTATGGCCTCAAATTGTCCATTAGCTTATGGGTAGTATGGAGTAGAACTATCATGTGACAGTCCTAACTTGGTGGTCAACTCAACCATCATGTGATTGTGAAAATGTGATCCATGATTTGTAACTATGGTTTGTGCTACACCAAATTTGGAAACCACATGGTTGAAGAAAAGTAAAGCATTCGTTTCGCAACTATTGTTCAATGTTGGGATCACCTTGGCCCATTTGGTAAAATAATCAACGATGACTATAATATACCCATGCCCATTGGCCAAGGTGGGGTTACATGTCATAAGGTCAATGCCCTATTTGACGAATGGGTCAACAACAACAACTCGATGCAATGGTGAAGGTGGAAGTCTAGTTTTTTGGTCATATATCTGGCATGCATGACAACTTCTGATATCAATAATGCAATATTTTAATATGGTTGGCCAAGAGTAATTAGCACAAATAATTTTCTATGCGGTAGCATACACAGATAAGTGTCCACCACAAGCACCTGAATGGCATTCATTCAAAGCTTTCTCAGCTTCCTCATGAGTGAGGCACCTACGTAAAATCGTATTGACACCACGACAATAAAGGGTATCACCAATGATTAGATAATCTTTGGCTTGGTATCGAGTACATCGTATTTCAAAGAGAGAGGTATTAGATCAAGAAGCTTGGGTCTGGAGATAGACTAGTATATCTCCATACCATAGATGACTTGATGCAATAAGGAACAAAGACTCATCCAAGATTGATGCTTCTGATATTAAATCATTGGAGGATGAGGGAAGGTCGCAAAGTAACTCGGCGAAAAATAGAGATTTCTTTGATTTAGATTTAACTAATTCCAAATCAAAATCCTACAAAATAACTATCCATTTTGAATATTTCCCCCCCAAAAAATTGACGTGACAAAATGTATGTCATAGGGTTGTAATCCAATATAATAATAGTTTTTTGGAGGAGGATGTAATGACAAGATCTCTGCACATCTTGAACGGATTCCAAAGGTAACTTTTCGACGTAAAAATACTTACTTTATGTATCATTGAGATTATGACTCAAGTAATAAATAGGATGTTCAATTCCACTTTCTTCTTGGACTAAAACTGTGCCAACAGTTGTATCTGTAGTGGTGAGATACAGGTAATAGTCTTTTTAATAGTTTGGGGCATACATTAGTGATGCTCTAATCAGGTAATCTTTAAGAGCATTAAAGGAAGCTTGCACGACCTGATCCCAATTGAAGGGTGCCCCTTTCTTCAATATACAAATGAAACCTTTAGCCAACTTAGCATGGTTTGGAATGAACCTCCTCAGAATGTTTGCCTTCTCTTGAAGTCTCTGTAATTGTAACAAGTTTAAAGGTGGAGGCAAGTCAAGGATTGCCTGAACCTTAATTGGATCAAGTTGAATTCCATATTTTGAGACCGCGAATCCAAGCAATCAACTAGAGTCGACCCAAAACACACACTTGTGTTTATTGATTCGTATCTTGTAGTGTTGGCACCGTAAAAATATTGCTCTCAAATGTTGCGAGTGATCAGTCCACTTTCGTGAATGAGCAATCAAATAATCAAGATAAGGTTGAACAATGTGCTTGATGTCATGGAAATAATAATTCATTTCCCTCTGAAATGTATCCCTTGCATTCTTCAAACCAAAAGGTAACTTTCGATAGACGACTGTGCTCCATAGACAAATAAAAGCTATTTTAGATTGGTCACGTGGGCAGGTATTGATTTGATTGTATCAAGGAAATCCATACATGAATGAGAAGATATTTTCGAAAAGGAAGGTGAATTACATCAATTACAATACATATATCATGATAATTTGATTTTTTCTCATGAACTCGTCAGGGAAGGCATACCCATGCTCAGCTTATAAACTTTCATTACATGTACAAATATAGTTGTCTATAGATATAGACCCATGAATGGATGACAATGAATCTAAGCAGTTGTACATTTGATTTAGTACTCATAAAAATATTGCAGCCTGGATGGATGGAACTAGATCCAGGGTCTTTAATCTCTTTCAATCTTTCACTCAAGTACAAGTCTAACCATGTGAGTAGATGATCTGCACTCGAACATGGGAGGACATCATCTGATTACCAGCCAATGATGTAAGTCGTTAACATACATGAGAGAAATCACCGATAATGATGATGACCCTCAAGGTACTATAGTACATTTCGCATGGTATGAATAAATGATTTCATGTCCAACAACATACAAAGTATTTCGGTAGAAGGCTAGTGATGTCAACCTATTGCCAGAAGCAAGAAAACTGCCATTGGTTTATGCAAGCCTCAACGTTCTAAAGGGGTGTTTCTAAGTCAACTTCTTAGATTATGTACTAATTTTGACAAGAAGTGACTCATCGCAGGAGGACCTTGATGTATCCCACATCAACGACATGAAACAAGGTAAATGATTTTGGAGATGAAAAATCGACTGATGATAGAAGGTTCAAGAATAGCAGTCACGAAAATGAAGGTTTATGTTATTGCAAAGGACAAATTTTGAACTGAAGGACTTCTCTTGAACATGTCAGCGATGCTAAAATGAATTGGTAGCATGGACCCACAACAATGTAATGGATGGATAGACCAATGGTGTTATAACCATCAAGTTGAATGACCCAACCCACATAGTCACAGTGATGAGGTGAAAATGTCATGTTCAAGAGAGACTTGCTACCATAAAGTGTTTTCCCATTTTTCCAATTTTCCCCAATCATTGCTGACCAATAAGTCTTTATTTTTATCAAGCTTGTGGAGGATAACATATGCTTGTTGTCTAATTCCACCCTTCAGGTGAATACATTGCCATTTGATGTTTTAACGAGTCTAGCAAAGGTGAAACTTGGTCTTGTCTAGATGGACAAGTTTCGCGCTATTTGATGTTTTTAATGAGTTTAACGAAAAAGATAACTTGGTCCTTTTCATGTTTAGAGAGTTTGAAAAGGGAAGAAAAGGAAACTCCAAAAGTTCTTTTTTGTAGATTAATCTCTCGAGTGCAAAAAAAGAATAAAATAATACAAGAGACATATCATTTCCAATCCTTTAATGGGCTGGAAAGGACAAGCTCTCAACAATAAGTTCATGTTTAGAGAGTCTGAAAATATCTTAAAGAGGACTCCAAGGGGGCTCCTTTTTAATTTTTAATAACGCTCGTAAAATAGATAAAAGTTTTCTTTGTGGTAAAAGATGTTCAATTTACATTTGAGAACGTAAAATTATGCATGGCAGTTGTCAATCCTACTCAAAATACCATCAAAGTAGATTAAAAATACCTATTTCATGGATAAAAGGAATAAAATCTAATTTTTACGCAATTAATGTGCAAGAAAAACACATAAAAACAAGTTTTACCATTTCACATTTACCCTTTGATTTTGGTGCTTTGGAGAAATTTTTACCTCAAAGTTCACCAATTGATTGTGTAGGATTCAGTGGACCTTTATTTGTGCCATCCAGACCAGGTAGGAGCTATCTTTATTCTCTTTCATTTCATATCATTCATTTTCAGTTTCAGGCAAAAAATTTGAGTTTTTGGGGCCGCTACATTTTCAATTTTCCAATCTGGGATCATTGCACCCTTTCATCATCTAAAGGTGCGTTGCAGTGCACTTACCTAGAAGGATTCCTATATTGGAGTGTACTATCCCTAAGGCTAGTCTACACTGAGTGCAAAACTCAATTTCATTCAACTATTTTTACCCAAAAATTCCTCTGTTTCTTGCAAGAAATAGATCCTAATTTGTCTTATGGTTGTATTTTTAGGTATTCATTAGATGAGAATGAAGATTACATGGAGAGAATGAGAGAATGAAGAATAAGATATGATTACCCTAAATAACCAAGGCACAATTGAGGCCCTAAGGAATTTCTTACTCAAATATTTTCTGATTTTCTAGTATGAGATAGAAAGTGGAGCTTTTGCAGTTCCTTGTTCGTTCATGGGATCCTACTGATCAGTCATTCATTAGACACAAAGTGGTCTCAGTTATCATTGATGACATATATTTTCTTACCGGACTATCGAGGCTAGGTTCCCCCATCTCACTTTTTGGATTTGCCAAAGGTGGTGAATTAGTGAGAGATTACATACGACAGTTCTTCCAGCTAGGTGCACAGTCCAGCAGGGACGAAAAGATTAACGTCAGGGATGTTAGTGATTTACCATTGAGGACAATCCTCTTTACCATTGCCAAATTGGCTAGAAGTGTGACACTACATTTGGAAAATAGATCATACATGTAGTATGAATTAGACTGTTTAGAGAGAAAAGTGTTCAAATGGTGCGAGACAGTACTTTCATCCTTGAAAGAACAACTAACCAAGGTGAAAAGTGGAAGGACAAAGAACTTTGGCTATGGGTCGATCCTGATTTCTTTCTCCTTGGAGAGAATTCCACTTATGCAACCACAACATGTTTCACTGGGTGGATCTAGACCTAGGAATCTATGGATGTAGAGATGGGTAGATCTTATGGCTAGGCATGCTAGTCAGTCATTGATCTCATTTACCCCTACATTCTTTGAGTGGCTTACTCAACAGGATATGGCCATCATAGAATAACCATATTCAGGGATGGATTTTCATGGAGATCCAGACTTGATGTTACTAGTTGGAGCAGAGTGGGTTGCTATAGGTAAATTGTTTGACCAAAGTTTTTTTTTATTTTAAAGTTTATAAATATTTTTTATGTCTTTTGATTAACTCCAAGACTAAACAAAATCATTTTTTATGTATGGAGATGTTGGACTTGTTCGACGTATGGGGCACCAAAGAGTGGCAAGTGGTACATCATAGAGACCTTTTGGGAGAGTAGTTCTCTAAGATATAGATTTAGCCGAGACATTGGTTGAGCTACAAGACCATATAGAGGGTTTGACCATAGGAATTCCTAATGTCTGAATTGACGAGTTGCTTATGCAACTACAGCACCGCATCATTGGTGTGCCATGTCATTGGATGAGACTTTTATGCATGATATCAGAGGTTGTGACTTGTTATCATGACCACCACTAGTTTTCTTAGATGTTTTCTGCATACATTTTGAGTATTTGGGTCAAATGACCAATTTTTTTTGGGAAAAAATTGTTTGTAATTTTTTTTAAAACAACTATCTATTTTACTTTCAGAGCTTTATTATGGTTATGTGATGCAATCCTATTCAACTGATGATGTGAAATGAAAATATTTACTTTACATCTGTCACAAATGTCTATTTAACACATAATTCACTAGAGAATCAGTTAATGTGTTTAGATTTCTGGAAATATGTTGATATTGAATGAACTCAAAATACATTCCCAAATATGAACTATAAGAACATGCAATAAATTGCTAGGTTTTAAACAGTATAAATGCTAGTAAGTTGTAGTACAACGAGTTGTGACTCCAGCCTAATGATGATTTAGCGTATGCCAAGTGAAATGGCACCAGAGACAAGTTCAATCAATGCGCTATACTCAGCGATATTGTTTGACAATCGACCAATGCAAATACCTCTAAAATACACTAACTTGTCGCTTGGAGTGAAAATAGCCCATGCTACAAAGGATAGATTCTTCGTACTACGAATAACCCCATTAGCGTAACTAAAAAATGGTTCTGAAAAGTTCGACATCTGCAACAAATGCAAAGTGGATTACTTAACCGAATAAAAACTCTAAAAGAAAAAACACACACACATGCAATAAAATTACATACACAACGAATTTTACTACACTTAACTAAGCATAGTAATGTTTAGGGTACAACCCATTTCAGGGCTGCGACAATGGAATCCCATCATAGTCCACTAACTCATAGGCACCTTTCATCAAGAGATGCTTAACAGTATAAGGGCCCATCCAAACTGGTTCAAATTTTCTTACTCCATGTTTATCAAACTCCTGATCGTAAAGCAAGACCAGGTAACCTTCTGAGAGGACATGAGGTTTGACATTTTTATCATATTATGTATTAATATGTTTCTTATGCACATCATTAGCCAATGAGGCATCACGACGAGTTTCATCTTGATGGATAAACTCCAAGAAATGCACTTCTTCTTCACTAGTGGCAGGTAGCAAGTCATTTGCATGTTTGAGAGATGATATTTCACATTGAATTGGTAAGGCCGCTTCCAAACCATACACCAACTAAAAGGGTGTGAATCTAGTCGCATTTCTCACCGAGGTTCGATATGCTCACAGAGCCAAGTATAGGATTAAATGCGAATTTCTTTTATGAACTCCAATCATTCTTTGCAACATGCGCTTAAGGACATTGTTGATGGCCTAAACTCATCCATTAGCTTGCAGGTAGTATGGAGTAGAACTATCATGTGATAGTCCTAACTTGGCAGTCAACTCAACCATCATGTGATTATGAAAATGCAATCCATGATGTGTAACTATGGCTTGTTGTACACCAAACCTGGAAACCACATGGTTGAAGAAAAATAAAGTCGCTATTCCGCCACTATTGTTCAATGTTACCATCACCTCGGCCCATTTGGTAAAATAGTCAACGACGACTATAATATGCCCATGCCCCCAGCTAAGGTGGGGTTACATTTCATAAAGTAAATGCCCCATTTGGCAAATGGGTCAACAACAACGACTGGATGCAATGATGTAGGTGGTAATCTAGTTTTTCGGTCATATATCTGGCATGCATGATAGCCTCTGACACCAATAATGCAATCTTTGAATATGGTTGGCCAAAAGTAGCCAGCATAGAAAATTTTTCTGCGCAGTAGCATACCTAAATAAGTTTCCACCACAAACACCTGAATGACATTCATTCAAAGCTTTCTCAACTTCTTTATGATTGAGGCACCCATGTAAAATCATATCAACACCACGACGATAAAGCATATCGCCAATGATCAAATAATCTTTTGCTTGGTATCAAGTACGTTGTTATTCAAAGCGAGAGGTATTAGGCTAAAAGCTTGGCTCTGGAGATAGACCAGTATATCTCCATACCAAAAATCACTTGATATGATAACAAATAGAGACTCATCCAATATTGATGCTTCTGATGTTAAATCATTGGAGGAAGAGGGAAGGCCGAAAAGTAACTCGGCGAAAAAAAGAGATTTCTTTGATTTAGATTTGATGAATTCCAAATCAAACTCCTACAAAATAAATATCCATTTTGAATATTTCCCCCCCCAACAATTGACGTGACAAAATGTATGTCATAGGGTTGCAATTCAATATAATAGTAGTTTTTCGGAGGAGGATGTAATGACGAAATCTCTGCACAGCTTGAACAACTGCCAAAGGTAACTTTCTGACATAAGAATACTTACTTTTGGTATTGTTGAGATTACGACTCAAGTAATAAATAGGATGTTCAATTCCACTTTCTTCTTGGACTAAAACGATGCCAATGGTTGTATTTGCAGTGGCGAGATACAGGTAATAGTATTTTTAATAGTTTGGGGCATACATTAATGATGCTTTAATAAGGGAATCTTTAAGAGCATCAAAGGAAGCTTGTGCAACATGATCTCAATGGAACATATCCCTTTCTCTAATAGATGAGTGAAACCTTTAGCCAACTCAGCATAATTTGGAATGAACCTCCGTAGAAATTTTAGCTTCCCTTGAAGTCTCTGTAACTGTAACAAGTTTAAAGGTGGAGGCAAGTCAAGGATTTCCTGAACCTTAATTGGATAGACTTGAATTCCATCTTTTGATACCACAATCCATGCAATCAACTAGAGATGACAAAAAACACACACTTCAGTGGATTAATTGATATCTTGTAGTGTCGCCACTATAAATATATTGCTCTCAAATGTTGCGGGTGATCAGTCCGCTTTCATGAATGAGTACGAAAAACATTAAGATAAGGTTGAAAAATGTGCTTGATTTCATGGAAGGCATAATTCATTTCCCTCTGAGATGTAGCCCTTACATTATTCAAACGAAAAGGTAACTTTTGATAGGCGAATGTACCCAATGGAAAAATAAAAGCTATTTTAGATTGGTCTTGTGGGCGGATATTGATTTGATTGTAGCTAGAAAATCCATCCATGAATCAGAATATTTCACATATGGCACATTTGTCAATAATCTGGTCGATAAAGGGTGTAGGATAATTGTATTTTGGACATGGTTGATTTACATCCCTATAATCGACACACACTCGAATTGTCCCTTGTATTTTCATAACTGGGACAATGTTAGATACCCAGTCAGTAAGAGGTACATGGAAAATGAAGCTAGTGTGCAAAAGCTTTTAAACCTCTGCTTTAATGGAAATGGATTTCTTAGGATGAACAACTCGAAACCATTTTCCTACTGGTTTGACATCAGGGTACATTTTAATCTGATGTTGAACAATGCTTGAGTCAATTCCTGGCATCTCCTTGTAAGACCATGCAAATATATCTCTAAATTCACGAAAGAGAGCATAGTAGTTATCAAGTTCCAATGGAGAACAAGATTTTCCGACATGAATGTTTTCTACAATGTTAGGCTTGGTCAAAGTGTTTATAGAAATTATTTCTTCTATGGCTGACAAATTATGCTCAAAATCTACAGTATCTACAGTAATAGAATTCGACAGCAAATCAATGATTGATGGGTGGTTTAGTTTGTTTGAATAATATTCGATGTCATCTGGAAGATGGGAACAATGATGATAATCTTCCCATGGTTCCTCTCCTATCATTATTGATTGGATGATTCCTTCATTGGTAGAATGTATACGTGAAAAGGGATCCGAAGAGGTACCATATTCTAACGACCTATCTACCCATACAAATGTTGTGTGGATTTGGGTTTGCCACACAAGCCCAAAATATTGATTTCTATGTGATTCAATGGGGTTTAATGGCAACACCTCCATATTACTATCATCTTCAACTTGGCTGGAAATACTCCTTATGTCAGATGAGGTGGAGGAAATCATGTTGTAAATACCCACCCTTGCCACTTCCACCAAATCAGATGGTGACAGGAGGGTAAAAGTTCCATTAGGGAAGGATCTTTAAAGAGACCTACTCCAACAATTTGAAGTGACAGTGGGGGTCCGTCTACAAATGGAATGCTTCCTATAGACTGTGAACTATTGGAAAAGAAGGCTAGCTTATCAACGATAGTGATTCGAAACTTAAAAGGGAATGCAATAGTATGAAAGTACCTGGAAAGCACAGGAACCATAGCATATACCCAAGGCCTTCCTGGTAAAATGTTGTAATCGAGGTGTCCATCAACTACCTTAACTTCAACAGTAACTGTTTTGTTCCCAAGTTTGATTTTCAGGTTACGAAAAATAACACACAAAGTATATGTTATTCCATCAAAAGCTTTCAACGTGGTTGGTGATCATGACAACGGCAGTGAACCAAGTGTTTTCCAGCATCTCATGGACATAAAGCAAGCAGATGCCCCGTCATAAATAATAGTTTACTGAACATTATTATTGGGATTTTTTACTTCGATTAGGAGAGCTAATTGCGCAGATAACTTTAGTGAATATCCCACATGGTTAAAAACCACAAGATTTGAATTTGTAGGATCTATTCCGCCTATTGCTGACAGTAAAGCCTATTTTTTAGAGGGACAATTTTGCAACACCTCCAGTGTCGACATAGCAAAAGGTGACTGAGCAAGATCATCCACTATGTTATAATTTTGAGCTTCTCAAGCCCAATGGTTGAATGTTGATTTGTTCACAACTGCCTTTAGTGGTTTTATTATCAATTCAGGTATAATGGGTGGAACAACTTCGAATGAATATGAAGTCAAAGGATTAGGTTGATCAATGGCCTGGTTATTCGATGTCAACATATTTCCATAATATTTGTTTCTTGTTCACACCAAAACTTTGTTTTGTGACTTTGTGATGGTACCATGAGTAGCTCGGATGTGGAAGCAGGGTTTGTTGCAACCAAATGTGTCTCCAAGGTTGGAAATGGATCTGTCAACACTACCGATGTGTTTGAAGTCTTTCAAAGTTTAGAGACCTCAGAGTTTTGTGGAAAATCTCTTGCAAAATTCTCGTCATTACATATCAAACATGGATAATGAGGTTTCATGGCTGAAGTAGAGGAATTACATGATTTCTTTGGAGGGGAATTTTCTTGTTTCTTGTTTCTTTTCCCCTTTTTCTTGCCCGCTGGTTGCTTTGGATTTTTACCTTTGTCACATGACACAACATTAATCTTGGAGGCAAGAGTATTTTTTGATGCATAGGTAGTTTGATTAGAAATAGCAAGAGATTGACCAGATAGTCTTCCTGCTGACTGTGTGCTTAAAGAATCGATCACACCATCACCAACATGAGAGTCCTTACTTGATTGTAGAGGAGGTGGAATATCGGAAGCCGATAGAGGTGCATTGGGAGTTTTATCATAAAGCATGCTAGACTGTGTGTAAATCGAATCCAAGTATTGGACACGAGTAATGAATTTCTCTTATGTGACAACTCCACCTTTTGCCACATCCTCAGTGATTGATGGGAATAAGGATTTTATGAACCACTCAGCTAATAGTTGATTTGGAACATATATCTCAACCATTCGATTATGATGCCACCACTCATGAATATGATTCGATATATGCGTAGCAGTAGTTGGTTAAAAGCTGGTTAGGAGTTCTGTTCCAATCTCGTTTCTGATAGGTAACTGGAAGTGGGTCAAAAAAGTAGTGGCTAAAGTTGTGAACTTATCGAAAGAAGCTCTTGGTAATTAAATGTATCATTTAGTAGCTATAATAGTAAGTGTTCACTGGAAAAGAAAAAGTCTGACCGAATCATCATTTAAGGAGTTTGATGAATATCAAAAATGAAAGGGCATAGCATGATTTGATGGGTCTTCTCTAGGATTTCCATTAAATTTAGGAATGTCAGATGGTAACTTATGCAGAATTACCAGCCATCAAGGTGCATATGGGATTGGATAAATAGTGAGCTGATTTAAATCTGGTAATTCTAAAGTTGCTACAAATGAAAATTGACGATTCAAGTCAGGTTGAGCATACCCAGGATATGATGGAATTGCTTGAGCAATAGCTCTTTGCATACCGACATAGGGTATCTACATTTGATAACCTTGGTATGATTGTTGAACAAAACCAGTATAAGGTGGTTGTTGATAATCAGGTTGAATGTGTGGTTGTCCATAACCTGCAAAGCCTTGTTGACTAGGACCTTGGTAAGCTTGAGATTGACCAAAACTAGGTTGAGCCTATGGAACAAGTCCAAAATGTGGTTGGAATTGCTGGAAGTAAGGTTGTTGAAATTTAGGTCGCCACGATTGTTGAATCAATTATTTCTACTATTCGTGTAACTATTGTGGATTTAATGGTTGTTTCTATCCGGCAATGAAAGGTTGGCCAGGTTATGAATAAAATATACCAGTGTAAGCCCAGGTCAATCCAGATATGGGTACACTAACCTGAGGTTGTTGTTGAACTCCAGAAACAAGTGGTTGTTGTAAAACAACTTGAGGAACTTCAACTTCTTGACTTGAAACTTGTGATTGCAAGGTATAAAGATCAATTTGTATAGGCTGAGATACAAAAATTTGAACTTGTGACTGTGGTACAGTAGTAACAACAAGTGTAGTAGGAATAGTTGACATAGTTTGCATTGGTTATGTTGGATACACAAGCCTTGGTTGAACTGGCATTGTTGGTTTCCATTGACAAACTATAATTCCACATTGACCTGAATATTGTGGGATATTACCATATGGTAATCCCCCAGAATAAGGAGGATACGGTGAATATGCATATTACTCTCCATATGGAGGCAATCCAATATTTAATGGATAAGTAAGTTTTTGTTGACTAGATTGCCTAGTTTGATAATGATATGCAGGATCAAACTGTTAAGTCCCCATTAGAAAAGAACCAGGTAAAATTTTGGTTGAAGACATGGGTGATGACCATGGTGTAGAAGCAACCCTTGAGTGGGTTCCAGACAATGATTGGTAACCAACTGGGACAGACGATTCACGATATAGGTGTGACTCAGGTGTGGTAGAAAACTTCGAAGAGGTTACAAAAAAGGAATTCGTTGCAACTGCATCAGATGATACAGTCTGAGAGGTTAACAGTTGTTCAACCATAGTTAGCTGACCCAAAATTTGTCCTAAATATTCAACATGTACTTGAAAAGAAGCAAGATCAAATGAGTTGAAAAAATTAGGAGTATTAAGGTAAAGATAAAGCCCAGTTACAAAGTGAAATGAGGTTCCAGGTGTGGAATATTCTTCTAATTCCTCCTCTATAGCAATTAAACCTAGCGGGAGAATTTCACCATCAGGTCCGTAAAATATTTCTGGTGTTGATGAAGTTGAATTTTTAATAGCTACTGATGTCTAAGGGGTAACTGGTTGATCTTCTTCGGATAAAGTAACAACTTCTCAATGTTCAAATTCGAAGTCCAGATGTTCAAGTAAATGAAAAATAGTTTTAGTAAGAGGTTCCTAAACAACTTCAGTTTCAAATGTAACTTTTGTCTGAACTAGTATAGATTTTAGTTTAACTTCTGGTTGAACTGATTCAACTTCAGAAGTACTTTCTTGTTGAGCAATTCCAAGTTCAGGATCAACTTGTGTTTGAACAACCTCAGTTATTGTTTCACTAGGATTAGTGCTAATGTCCTCAGGTAATTGTAAAACTTCCTCTTTAGGAACGGATGTTCCAAAAATAGTTGGAGTAACTGGAGTGTCTGTACTTACCAAAATAGATGATTCAGGTAACTCGGATGAAGAACTAGGAGTTATTGATGTAGTAGACTCAATTAACTGAGACCACTTTGCCCGAATTCGTGTCGCTTTGGGAGGCAAAGGTGGTTTGCTCACTGTTCTCTATGAACGATAGGGTATGGATTGATGTTCATCCATGATTGCTAATTAATTTTATTATAAAAAAATAAATAAACAAAAAGGGGTATACTAGGCAAAAAGTTTACCAAGCAACTATGAATTGCAGAATACCTCCTAGCAAACCAAGAAGTACGGGTAGGCAATCTCCCAGTTACTTAAGGATGGATAGAAACCTAGAGTTTTCCTCCCATATATACTGGAAGGTATGTAGAGGCCTAGTCCATATAAGCACTATCTAATGCAAAACCGCACAGTGAGAGCATTCTTGTATACTTTATATACTATAGCACCACCCTATATACTCGAAGGTACATCAAAAAACTACGATATACTCACGTACATGGAATGAGGTATCACATTCGAGATGTATTACAGAAAAGTTATTGACAACTGCTTTGTTTTATGATGCTGGAACACGTCTCTAGCCTAGAACCACTAAATGTTCTCATGAATGACAATGCTCCATTAAGTAGATCGATGTTTATTTTCAGTTGATATTGCTTAGGAATTTTCCTTTCAAGTTCACCACATGATGTATTCTGAAATTCCTATGAATGCAACTATCATGATAAGCATTCTTTCCATTCAATTTAACAATGAAAATCCTAGCTACTTAGGGATAGAGCAATCAAATTTCTTTTGATCAAAGAGCAAAGAGCAAAATATAAATGCAAATTCCCTACAATATTCCTATCAGCACACACAAAATTTTTCAATGCAACATGCATGTATTTTTTTTAGATTTCCCTTAATGTGAATGAACAAAAAGGAAAACTAATGCACAATCAATCAATAAACTCTTTTCATAAAAATGAAAATCTTGCGACAATTTCTTTTCAAGGAAAGGAAGAATTTATGACACTTTCATTTTCAAATAAATGAGGAATTACGACACTTTCAATGAAAATACTAATCATATGACATTAATGAATCAATATTTCATGAATGAGGACTTTTACGAAAATTCAATTTTCGAAGGAAAAGACGATTTTACGACACTTTCTTTCAACAAAGATCAATCAACCAAAAACTAACTTTTGACTATAGATTGAAAATGACAAAGTAAATACATAAAAAACATCTACCAATCCTAGTCTAAGTAGCGCTAGGTAAGGAGATGAAAATCTATTTTTAGAGACAAGATATCATTGACATTTAACAAATCATTCAAACAGGAGAAAACTGGCTCAAAACTTCAGTTCCTAAATGGGAAACTAACACTCAAGGGATTAGCGTAGGCTGCTGTGAGAGACAGTGCACTTCAGTGCACTAGATCTATGTGGGAAGTGCATTACAATGCACTATGTCCTTCATTGGGCTGTGCTGGTGACAATAAGCCATTTCTGAAGGTAATTCGATAGAGTTTTGACTCAATTTTCTATGAAATTAGAATGAAATTCAATCAATGACCACAAGTACAAAATGTAGAAATGTCTTAAGAGGCTTATAAGCTACTAATATGGATGATCTTTCCCAGTATGGTCGCCAATTTGTTTTGGGAAGTTTTATTGTATATGGATAAATGCTTAAACCCCTAGACTGGTAGCTAAGTCTAGAAAAATAGTGCAAAGCATTCTCTACCTTTTCTATAACCTATAGATTAAATAAGATAGTAAAGAAGCCTACATGTAGCTTTCGCTTACTCCTTATCTCCCTAGACCAATTTTTCGCTCCTTTATGTACGTAATCCACTTGAAAAGTACCTGCGCACAGACGGAAGACAAAAACCGATCAAAGCATATGATAATGGTCTATTGATTAAACATACAATGGAATCAAGTTCATAATACACATGTGAAAGCATCAATGAACAATACAAACATATGGACACAACTTTGAACACTTTATTAGTAAAAGGAAGAGTTACAACACAATTTTCTTGATTCAGTATCACTCCTCCAGTTAAATACCATCCTATCCTCATAACAAGAAACACATTTTGACATCATTACAATACTTGAAACCAACTCAAGTCTCATACTAGCAACATCTCCCTATAATTCAATGATTTCCATCCCCTGATCACTTGGATGGGTGGTATTTTTATAGATCAATCAAGGAAGTTATGCCATAAATGGTGATAATGAATGCCTTCCCAAAGTTAGAATTTAGTTCCATGGAGGAAGGGATAAATGGATTGATGTTCCTTAACTCCCTACCTCATCCAAATTCAATCCCAAAGGAGTAGATAAACTTGGGAAGCTTCTATGTGCATCTAATGGATAAAATATTCCCAATCCCCAACGAAATTTATCCCAAATTCACCCAGCGGAGGCCAGAGATGGCTCAAGTGTGATGCATCGCACCCAAGCAGTGTACTGGACTGCACTGCAGTGCACCCTAATGAAGTCCTGCCTGCACTGATCTTCTTAGAGGTAGTTTTTGGATGATTTCAGTCATTAAATCTCTTAGGAAGGAGGAATTCTGATGGTTGGCTTTATTTATGGCATGTAACAACTGAATTAGGGTTTGATGGGCCCTAATAGTACTGATCTGTAGGTTGGGGTTAATGTTCCCAAATGGATCTGTAACAAGTGGACTGCTTTACCTGTGGAGATTCATCATCTCGTCTCAACTTACATCCACCTGCCATAAGAGTGCTCACATGTTTTCAATATTCCATGCCAAATTGCTTCAATTTCTCTCTAGGATACTTAGACTGACAAATAAAAATTGCTTGGTCATTTAGAGTAACTTGCATCCCAAGGAAAAAAATTAGCTCACCAAACATTGACATCTCAAACCCCTTTTACATTTCTTCAGGAAATGTTTGGCCTACCAACTCCAAATCACTCCCAAAGATTATATCATCTACATACACAACAATTATTAGAAATTGATCACCTTCAAATTTGATATGAAGATTGTTATCCATTGAGCCCTTTTTGAAGCCTTGTTGTTTCAGATGTTTGTCTAAATTTTCATATCATGCCCTTGTAGATTGTTTCAAGCCATAAAAAGCATTTTTCAACCTACACACCCTATTCTCATCATCACCCAATGAGAAACCTTCAGGTTGTGCTATATAAACTTCCTCTTCTATATCATCATTCAAGAAAGTTGATTTAACATCCATTTAATATAATTTCACATTTTCATGACATGAAAAATCCAAAATCAATCTTTTTGCATCTAAATTAGAGATTGATGCAAAAGTTTCATCAAAATAAATACCTTCTACCTCAGTATACCCGTTGCATATATGTATTTCCTTGTTCCTTACCACCTTGCCTTCTTCATTAAGCTTGTTCTTGAAGACCCACTTGGTTCCAATGATGTTCTTATATTTTGGCCTTGGCATATGCTCCTATGTATTGTTCTTATCAATTTTATCTAACTTTTAATTCATTTCCTTTTACCCAACTTTGATATTCTCCAGCCTCATTGAAACTCTTGGGAACTATTTAAAATAATAATGAAAAATGAGCCTGATTGAAGTTGCCCAACAATTTCCTTCTTTTATGCACTACAAGATCCTTTTCCTAGGTATTTGACTTTTTGTATGCTTCTTTTGGATGTGGCATGGTGGAGCCCTTTTTGTAGTGGAGGTATTTCTTTGTTCTTCCTCTTCTTCATCCTTTTCTGAGATCTCTTAATCCTCATATTCCATAAAGTCATGATTAGCTGCCACATCATTGAAATCATTAAACTTGGGCAATGCTTCATAAATAATAATATCAACACATTCAATTTCCTTTTTCGTCTTCTTATTTTAGAATTGTATCCTTACTTTTGAATGAGTAACCAAGGAATATGCCTTCATCAGATATTGACTTGAACATTTCAAGCCTGTCTTGAGTTCTTTTGATGTAACACTTCTTCCAAAAACCTTGAAATGATTAACTTTTATTGGTCTTCTTTTCACAACTCATATGGAGTTTTGTCATTGTTAGGAATAAGGAGGACCATGTTGGAAAGATATGCTATTGTTTGAGCTACTTCACTGCAAAAAGCATCTACAACACCAGCCTCATTCAACATAGCTCATGCCATAAAGTTGGCTCAACTAGTTTTTCCTCTCGACTACACCATTTTTTTTAGGTGCTCTAGCTATGGAGTATTTCATCAAGTAACTCTCATTCTCAATAAGTGCCTTAAAGTACTTAAAGTTGTTGAAAGCTTTATTTTTCCTTCATGAGCATGATCCGGGTAGTTCTAGTGAGATCATCACTGGGTTCTAGATCTAATATTCTGCAGCTAGATCTAGATCTAGATCTAATCTTCTTTGCAGCTAGGTTCTAGATCTAATCTTCTGCTGCTAGATCTAGATCTAATCTTATTTTTTGCTTTATTTCTCTACCAGTGAGTTCTACGGGCAAGTAAAATATGGCTCCCAGCTTTGCGAAAATAGTTGTTGGCTCATTTCTGTCCGCTTATGGAGGGCAAGCTCCTGCCCATATCATCAGTGAAGCCCCAACTCCCACTGTCCAAGTGGTCTGGGCCTCACTTGATGAGGCTTTGAAGTTTTTCGAAAGTGCGCTAATTTGCTGATTCAATGCTTTTTGGCCACGACTGAAAACTCTCCACAATTGGATCTCGGAGGTATGGAAGCCTATCATTTCTGATGAAATTAATATCTACCCTTATGCTCAGGGTTTCTTTATAGTATATTTTGAAAATCCTAAAAGCAGACAATGTATTCTAGATTCCAACCCTTGGTTTTGGGAAAAATCAGGCCTATTGATGAAGCCATGGGACCCATCATTCGATCCGTCAACAACAGTCATAACCTCAGCACCAGTTTGGGTGAGATTGCCAAGTCTACCCTTGCATCTTTGGAATCTCTCCTCGCTAAAATCCATTGGAAATGCAATTGGGGAATTTTACTGCAGGTGCCCAGAAACAGAGGAATATGCCAGAACCACCTATGCATGCATCTGTGTAGAAATGGACTTCAGTGCCGGATTCCCAGCTGAAATAAACCTAACAAGTAAATACTATACGTGGAACTAGAAACTCGATTATGAAAGTTGCATATTCAGATGTCCATGCTGCTTTGAGACATGCCACCTAGCCAAAAATTGCCCAAAAGCCTCGGAGAAAACGTCTGCTAGAGAAAAACACCATAGATCTACATGGTGGGAAGGAGCACAAAAATAACACTACAATGTCATCAAAGAAGAATACTCTAGAGAAAAACCTGAATCATAAGAAATCGGACAAGAAAGAAACAACTCTCAAGACAAGTAGGGAGAAGGCCTTGCCCAACAACAAAAAAGTGAACTCGACAACCCCTAAAGCATCAATAGTTACGAGGATTCGAATATTGCACAAAATAAATCTTCATTTAGCAGCGAAGCAGATCTCCTAGACCAAACTTCTTCTCCGACTACCTTCAAAAGGATGAACACAATGGATCGTGAAGCTAAGACACCAATGTCCCAAGAACCAGAAGAGATGAAGGAGATGCAAGATAAAGGAAGTTGGAAGGCCGTAGAGAAAAAAAAGAAAGCTACAACACTAATCTCGCCAAGAAAGACAAGGAGCCAGATAATTAAAAACTAAGAAATTATAGGTCCGATAGACCAATTTGGTCTCAATGGACGTTAACCATCATCATCATCATCATCATGTATATATATATATATATATATAGATATATATATATATATATAGATATGTATATCCTCTTGTGATTTTATTCCTTGTAGGACTGCATATGTCTACATTCACTATGTCCAGTGGTCTAGTTGTAGAGAACTCCTTGGATTTGAATTGAACTCTTGTTTTATTCTGAGATTGACATGAATTTCATATAGTGCTATCTGGTTTGGACAACTTTGGTAGGCCTCTTACTGCTCCATTCTTTCTGATTTTGATTAGGTTTTCAGAGTTGATATGACCCAATATCTTATGTCATAGCCAATATTCTTATACTTTTCTCAAGGAACACTTATGCGTGCTATCATCAAATATATACATGACATTGTCACTTCTAATTTCCCTCACCACTAGCTTTATTGAGTTTCATTTTTGATCACACATTGTTTAGATATAAATATCACCTCATGCCCAATATCACACATATGACTCACACTAAGGAGATGAAAATCTATTTTGAAAGACAAGACATCATTGAAATTCAACAAATCATTCAAACAGGAGAAAATTGGCACAAAACTTTAGTTCGTAGATGGGAAACTGACACTCAAGGGATCAGCGTAGGCTGCAGTGAGAGACAATGCACTTTAGTGAACTAGATCTATGTGAGAAGTGCGTTGCAGTGCACTATGTCCTTCATTGGGCTACGTTGGTGACAATAAGCCATTTCTGAAGGAAATTTGATAGAGTTTTAACTCAATTGTCTATCAAATCAGACTAAAATTCAATCTGACCACAAGAACACTATGTAGAAATGTCTTAAGAGGCTGATAAGCTACTAATATGGATGATCACTCCCCATTATGGTCACCAATTTGTTTTGGGAAGTCTTAGTGTATATGGATAAATGCTTAAATCCCTAGACTAGTATATACGTCTAGAACAATAGTGCAGAACAATCTCTACCTTTTCTATAACCTATAGATTAAATAAGATAGTAAAGAATCCTACCTGTAGCTTTTGCTTACACCTCATCTCCCTTGACCAATTTTGTCGCTCCTTCCTATACGTAATCCTCTTGAAAATTACTTGCACATAAACATAAGAAAAAAATCGATCAAAGCATATGATAATGATCTATTGATTAAACATACAATGGAATCAAGTTCATAACACACATATGAAAGCATCAATGAAAAATACAAACATATGGAAAAAGCTTTGGACACTTTATTTGTAAGAGGAAGAGTTACAACACAATTTTCTTGATTCAGTATCACTCCTCCAGTTCAATCCCATCCTCTCCTCATAACAAGCAAGACATTTTGACATTATTACAATACTTGAAACCAACTCAAGTCTCATACTAATAACATCTCCCTATAATTCAATGATTTCCAGCCCTTGATCACTTAGATGGGTGGTATTTTTATAGGTGAATAAAGGAAGTTATGCCATAAATGGTGATAATGAATGCCCTCCCAAAGTTAGAATTTAGTTCCATGGAGGAAGTGATAAAGCGATTGACGTTCCTTAACTCCCTACCTCATCCAAATTCGAGCCCAAAGGAGTAGATAAACTTGGGAAGCTTTTAGATGCATCCAATAGATAAGAATATTCCCAAACCCCAATAAAGTTTTTCTTAAATTCACCCAGCACAGGCAAAAGAGGGCTCAAGTGCATTGCGTCGCACCCAAGCAGTGTACTGGACTGCACTGCAGTGCACCCTAATGAAGTCCTGCCTGCATTGATCTTCATCCAGGAAATGTTTGGATGATTTCGGTGATTAAATCTCTTCGGAAGGAGGAATTCTCATGGTTGACTCCATTTATGGCATGTAACAACTGAATTAGGGTTTGATTGGCCCTAATAGTACTGATCTATAGGTTGGGGTTGATGTGCCCAAACATATCTGTAACAAGTGGATTTCTTTACCTGTGGAGATTCATCATCTCATCTCAACTTGCAGCCACCTACCATAGGAGTGCTCACTTGTTTTTAATATTCCATGCAAAATTGCTTCAATTTCTCCCTAGGATAATTAGATTGAAAAATAAAAATTTCTTGGTCAGTTAGAGTAACTTGCATCCCAAGGAAAAAATTTAGCTCACCAAAAATTGACATCTCAAACCCCTTTTACATTTCTTTAGGAAATGTTTGGCCCACCAACTCCAAATCACTCCCAAAGATTATATCATCTACATACACAACAATTATTAGAAATTGATGACCTTCAAATTTGATATGAAGATTATTATCCATTGAGCCCTTTTTGAAGCCCTTTTGTTACATATGTTTGTCTAAATTTTCATACCATGGCCTTGTAGATTGTTTCAAGCCATAACAAACATTTTTCAACCTACAAACTTTATTTTCATCATCACCCAACTAGAAACCTTCAAGTTGTTCTATATAGACTTCCTCTTCTATATCATCATTCAAGAAAGTTGATTTAACATCCATTTGATATACTTTCACATTTTCATGACGTGAAAAAGCCAAAATGAATCTTGTTGCATCTAAATGAGACATTGATGCAAAAGTTCCATCAAAATAAATACCTTCTACCTCAGTATACCCTTTGCATATATTTATTTCCTTGATGTTTACCACCTTGCCTTCTTCATTAAGCTTGTTCTTGAAGACCCACTTGGTTCCAATGATGTTTTTATATTTTGGCCTTGGCATAAGCTCCTATGTATTGTTCTTATCAATTTTATCTAATTATTATTTCATTTCCTTTGACCCAACTTTGATATTCTCTAGCCTCATTGAAACTCTCGGGAACTATTTAAAATAATAATGAAAAATGACCCTGATTGAAGTTGTCCAACAATTTCCTTCTTGTTTGCACTACAAGATCTTTTTGCCAACTATTTGAATTTTTGGATGCTTCTTTTGAATGTGGCTTGGTGGAGCCTTTTTTGTTATTTCTTTTTTCTTCCTCTTCTTCATCCTTTTCTGAGATCTCTTAATCCTTGTATTGCATAAAGTCATGATTAGCTGCCACATCTTTGAAATCATTCAACTTGGGAAATGCTTCATCAATAATAATATCAATGAATTCAATTGCCTTTTCGGTCCTCTTATTTTAGAATTTTATCCTTTACTTTTGAATGAGTAACCAAGGAATATGCCTTCATCAGATATTAACTTGAACTTTTCAAGCTTGTCTTGAGTTCTTTTGATGTAGCACTTCTTCCAAAAACCTTCAAATGATCAACTTTTATTGGTCTTTCTTTCCACAACTCATATGGAGTTTTGTCATTGTTAGGAATAAGGAGGACCATGTTGGAAATATATACTATTTTTTGAGCTACTTCACTGCAAAAAGCATCTACAACACCAACCTGATCCAACATAGCTCGTGCCATAAATTTGGCTCAACTAGTTTTTCCTCTCAACTACACCATTTTGTTGAGGTGCTCTAGATATGGAGTATTTCCTCTTGATCCTATGCTTTTCACAATATTCATCAAATTCCTTGGACATGTACTGACCTCCTCTATTAGATCTAAGACACTTTGTCATCAAATCACTCTCATTCTTAATAAGTGCCTCAAACTATTTAAATTTGTTGAAAGATTTATTTCTCCTTCATGATCATGATCCGAGTAGTTCTAGTGAGATCATCAAAAACAATCTATCTATCTAATAATATATATATAATTATTAATAATATATATAATATAATATAATATATAATAATTTTATAATATATATAGATATATTATAATAATATTATATATATATATAATATATGTATGTATGTATGTATTTATATATATCCTCTTGTGATTTTATTCCTTGTAGGACCACATATGTCTACATTCACTATCTCCAATGGTCTATTTGTAGAGAACTCCTTGGATTTGAATTGAACTCTTGTTTTATTCCAAGATTGACATGAATTTCATATAGTGCTATCTAGTTTGGACAACTTTGGTAGGCCTCTTACTGCTCCCTTCTTTCTGATTTTGATTAGGTTTTCAAAGTTGATATTACCCAATATCTTATGTCATAGCTAATATTCTTATACTTTTCTCATGGAACACTTGTGCCTGCTATCATTTGTTACTCCTAATTTCCCTCGCCACTAGCTTTCCTGTTTTTACATTTTTGATCACACATTGTTTAGATATAAATATCACCTCATGTCCAATATCACACATATGACTCACACTAAGGAGATTTTTTTTCAACCCATCAAAATATAGTACATTCTTTTTTGTGCCAATATAACTATTATTTTTCCTCTGATAGGAAGTTCTACATCATTTCCAAAACTAAAATTTTATTTCCCATACTCTTTTAGTTGCAAAACATTTCTCTTACCACCAATCATATGCTTGGAGCATCATACTGTCAATCAGCCACTAATCATGGTAATCAAGCGCTATTAAATGCAACCGACAATTTTCACAATTTTCACCCTTCTTCCTGCATCTTCTCACAACTTTTTGATGACTAGGCTACTCTTTTATGTTGCATGAAGGATTTTGGAGAGCTATATCTACACTTAGTAGATTTGTGACCAAAATTATTGTATATGAAACACTCAATATCATTCATTAGTGGATAAAATGATTATTTCCATTAGCATGCAAGTTATTTGGTCCTTGAATGAATCTTTCTCATTCAACATATATTATAGAAAACATCTTCAATCTACAATTTAGGGACTTATGTCCAAAATTTTAACATGCAAAACAAGAACCACAAAATAATGTAGGATACCTGACTTTGTGTTTCCGTCAATAGGAATTATCAGGGGAGGACCTTTCTTGTCTCACTTGTTGATTTTTTGTTGATTTATTTGGAGCACTATTGTTATGCTTACCCCTTTTATCAGTTGAAGTATTTTCTCGGTCTACTTTTCCTTTTAAAGAATTTACATCACTAGAGGTCTCTTGATCCCTCACATTTTGTTGAGGAGGCTTGACCCCTAAGCCATTTTTGTCTTCTAGAGACCATTTAACATTGATAGTTTCCTTCAACATTCCAGATCCTTTTATGAATTTATAACTTAGACATGCTTCAACTTTTTCCTTTGTTAGATCATATCTTAAGGTAGAAATTTCTTCTTCAAGTTTACAACAATTTTCCTTCAAATTTTCTAGATGATTTGTAAGAACAAATGCTTCTATATTTACCTCTTCCAATTGTCTCTTAAGGAAAATTATGTCCTCTTCATGAGAACATGCATTTTGAGACCCACTAGTATTTTTATTCAAGGACTAATTTCTCACTCCAACACAGTCATATTGATTTCTTGAATCATGTTCTATTGAAGAAAAGTATCCTTAAAATTATCCAGCTCCTCTAATTGATTTTTCAAGGAATCATCATATAGATGGTGATTATTTTCATTCAATCTATGTATTTCCTGCAACATTTTGTTTTTATTTATAGATTTTCTTAGCTTATTTAATGCATTAATAACATCACATTCATAATCTATCTTTGCATCCCGAAGATCTAATTCACATTTAGACTCAAAAGCCATAAGAACACGTTCGTTATGCTATTCTTCTTTTGATGAAGATTTCTCACTGGTTTCCTCTAAAGATCCACTTTCTTCTTTGGAGAAATAACTCCATTTTTTTTTAGCTTTACCTTTCCATAATTTATGAATTTTATCCTTTCTCTTTGTCTCCTTTTTGTTCTCCTCTTTTTCACCTCTTTTATGTGGACACTTTGCAGCAAAATTTCCAACTTATCCACATTCAAAGCACTTGAAAGGAAGTTTTCCTTTGTATTTACCAGAACCTCGTTATACTTTTCTTTAAAAATTGAGAAAATTCTCAATCATATTCATTACTTGAATAATATCCATCCTCCTTAATATTCTTAGATAGTTTATTGAGGTTTTTGGTGATAATTTTAACCTTTTTAGAGGCATTGAAAATTTCTTCACTATGATCATATTTCTTTCGTGCAATGCGCATGTCATAAGTTGTAAGGATTCCAAGCAATTGATCCATAATAAGAGTGCTTAAATCAGACATCTCCTCAATTTTGGAAACATTTCAGTTAAATATTGTTGGTAAAGACCTCAAGATTTTCTAAATAATGACTTGATCTTCTAAAAATTTCATCCATGCTCTTGATCAAGTTGGTCACTATTTCAACCCTTCAAAAATACTCTCCAATATTTTCTTCTTCCTTCATTATTAAACTCTCAAATCTCAACCTATAGGTTTGGAGTTTCATTTTATTCACCTTCCCATATTCTTCACATCTCTTCTCAATTTTGTCCCAAACTTTTTTGGTTTCCTTAAAATGAATGACCTTTATTTGCTCGTTCTCACTAAGGTCAACCAAAATAGAGGTTTTGACCTTGGCATTATTTTGAAAGACCTTCTTTCCATGAACGTCTATAGGAAGAAAAACAGGAACAACATACTCAGAAACCACAATAGAATAAACATCAACTCTAAATCTCATGAGGTTCCCTTTCCTTCTCATCTTGCATAGATCATAGTTTTCTCGATAAAAAAAATGTAAGATTAGATTATTGACAAGCCATAGTCCCTTCTCAATTTATCCTTTAGCGGTCAAGCTCCAACAAAGGAGTTGGATCTAATACCAATTGTTAGACACAAGTAATATTGAGGGTGCGGGGGTGAATCTATATTACAAAAATGTTAGAAATTTTCTACAAAAATGTTAGAAATTTTCTACAAAAAAGAAATGATTCATATTTCAACATCAAACACACATAAAATAAAGAATGCATAATAATAAAAAAATCAATCATCACATGTCGACACTTGTATTTTAGGCAAAAAGAACCCCCTCCAGGGAAAAAACCACCAAACTATTTGTTGCCTCTTCTTATTATATATTACATCAGAATATTCTCATTTAGATTACATCATCTATCAACCAATATAAATGTAGCACCCACTCTTGCAATAGACAGATTTGCATGCACTTAGCTTAATGCCACCACTTCATGCATAAATATTTTTTGAGCAATAATGAAAACTCCATGTTGAATCACTACTACAAAATACAAAATATAGCATCAAAAAAACACACTCTAGTAGTCAAAATTCCACACTCCTGGTGAGTGAGAAAATCTACAGCACACACTCCCTTCAAATTGATCTTCAATCTTTGCACAAAATTCTTAATCACTCCTAATGATCAATCTTTGAATAATTTTGTAAATTCTAAAGTTCTAAATGCTATTCTATGGTCACTGGTTTTTGAAAAATCTCATCATTCATAATCACTCACTCACACCTCAACAAAACCAACCAAATGAGCTTCTAGCCATCACATAGTTGAAATTACCTGAGATGGTTAAAGCAATCATTATATCACGTGTTTGAGCACTCATAAATTATTTTCACACACTTGAATCTATCTGGATCAATCATCTTAACTTAATTTAGCCACTCACTTCACTTAATGAGGAATATTCATCATCTTAACCACCTTTTGGAATTTATTTAAATTCTTCGACCCATTTATAAAAATTCCTGAATAAAACATTGTCGAAAAAACTAAGAGAACACCTGACATGCCACAAGGAATATGGGGAAAAATTACCAAAATGGGGTAATGAACCCCATGTTAATATAATATGTGCTAGAATGTTATTTGTTAAGCTTATAAAAGGGTTACTAACACTCTTTTTGCACCAGATTTTCTGTGTTACCCCTCATAATGTCTCTTTCCTCAAGGCAGTGGACATCTCAACTTCACGAGGATGAACAAAACACTGTGGCAAGCTCTCCCAAGAAATTTGATACCATCAAACACAATAATATCCTTCATGAGATATGCTTATGACTCACTACAAGGGAATAAACTCATATTTACACGGCCATTATCAAAATTGTATCTCAACTTCATATGAGAGCTTGATACATCATGACAACTCTTTTACAGTCTTCTTGAGACCATGACAACACTTTACAACATCGTGACATCATTTAAAATGCATACAGAGGACTCAAAGTAATACATAGTGACTCATAAGTACATGGATTACAAAAACTGACACCAATGGCAACACAAACAAGCCAACAAGAATTGACCAAAAAAGTGAACAATTGTAGACTTTGATGAGGAATATGTTAAAATCAAGGAAAATTTTCAGAAATCGAATTAGCAAGATGAGAAAGAAAATAATGTTTCAATTAATGAAGAAATTGTGTTGATGTGTAGAAACTAAATTTATACACCTAATGATCAAAACATAAAATTGTATATCCTTGATGAGTTACATAAAAATACTATTGTTGGACATCCTAGCTATCATAACTTAATAAAAATGTTAAGGGAGAAATTTTATCGGCCTAATAGGACTTCATAAATAATTGAATATATAGAAAAGTGTTTATAATTTGAGTGGGTTAAATCTCCCCAACAACATCCAACTAGATTATTATAGCCTTTACCCATTCCAAAGTTGAAATGAGAGGTGATATCCATGAATCTTATCACTGGTTTGCTAAAGATAAGAAAACACATGACTCTATAATGCTTGTACTGGGAAAACCTTGTAAGGAAACACATTTCCTACCTATAAAATCTACTTTCAAATCCATAAATATAACATTGATATTCATGAGGGATATATTTAGATTACATGGTATGCCTAAGACAATGATTTCATATTGTAATGTGGAATTTACCTCTAATTTTTGGAAAGGTTTGTTCGAAGGCATTTGTATGAAATTGCATTAGCACATGTTACCATCCTCAGACTAATGGTAAAATTGAAATGGACAATCAAATACTCAAGTAAAAGCTTTGAATGTATGTTTTTGATACACCCACTAAGTGGGAATATTATCTACATTTAGCTAAATTTGCTTACAATAATGGTTATTAGACCTCCTAGAAAGTTAAGTGTTTTTGGAATACTATATGGGAAATGGTTTAAAGTTGTTTTAATTTTGGACCATTCTAAAGACAAGATGGTTTTAGGACCAAATATTTTCAAAGAATTGGGGGAAATAGTCAAACGGGTGAAACAAAATCTAAAAATTTCTCTGGACAAATAGAAACGTTACACAAATTTAAAGAGAGTTCACAAAGATTTTATTGTTGGTGACCACACTTATCTACAAGTGAAACCTAAGAAAGCTACTCTTAGACATGGTATTTTTTCCAAGTTGTCACTGAAATTTTGTGGACATTTTGAGGAGTTAAAAGGGATATGTGTAGTTTCCTATTAGTGTTCATTTCTAGCTAGCATAAAAGTTCATGATGTGTTCCATGTGTCTTTACTTAAAATATATGTACATGATCCAACTCACATTATTGATTAGAATGTGGTACAAGTAGAGCTAGATGGTGATTTCTTCGCAAAACATTTATGCACAATAGATTGGAGGGAAGTCTCACTCCTGAATAGAGTCATAGCCTAAGTCAAAGTACAATGGAAGCACTTCAGTGCAAAGGAAGAAACTTGGGAATTAGAATATGCTTTTGCAAAAGCATATCCATATTTATTTTGAGACTAGTTTGAAGTCTAGAGTAGTACACAGGGACATTGTCAAACTCAACTGGGGGGGAATGTGATATCCCCTCACTTAGTATTATTTATGAATTTTCATATGTGAGGTGTGATGATGTTGTGAACTTAAGACTTAAATGAAACCAGTTTATCAAGAACATAAAGTGTTTTGTTGTTTATAGTTATTTTATGTAAATATGTATTTTTTTTTAGTTATTATTTAAAAAATGGAAAATAATGTTGAGGTTTTAAATGGCTAAAGAAAATCTATGAGATGTAAGAAAATGATTGGTATGTTCACCCTTGGATGTTGTGAAACCTAGGCATCTAATATGAGGATTAGATTATTAAATTATGGATACTAATTGATTAATAACTCCCCGAGAAAAATAAGGAATTGTCTTAGGAGTTGGGAAGAGTGGAGATCATTAATGAGCAAAGTAAATTTTTTTGGTTTGTTGAGGCCTAAACAAGCTTTAGAGTTAATTAGCCAAACAAATTCCTATACTACTGGCCCTTTCGACAACAGTCCGTCGAGCGTGGACTGAGGTCTTACCCGAAGTAGTATGGGGGGGGTGGGTGCTAGAACCAGGTTTCTGCACCCTTCGGATGTCTGAAGGGTTTGATTTGGTCCAACCGTTAGTCCCTTCGCGCAAGTTACTTCGTGCACTTCCCTGTCCCCCGCGCCCTGATATACTTGCTTCTGTGAAACCCTAACTAGGGTTTGTGGGGCCTCCGCACCACTAGAGTAGTGCTGTATAATATTTCCCTAAGTCACACCTAAGATCTTACTTATCTTCTTACACCCATTAGTTATCTTTGCGCAAATGGATGCCTTATGTTATATTTATTTATACAACACATTCATATGAGTTTGTGGAGTAAATAAATAGTAAACTTGCAATTTATACCAAATAATAGATAAAAGAGGAAAAGATAAATAGAAATATGATAAAACATCTCTTTATTAATGCTTCCAATGGTTACAGACTCGACCTATCCTGCGCACTCATATGCATGGATCAACGCACTCGGTTGCGGACTATTAGGTCTCTGTGCACTCAGCTATAGAGCCTTGTCCTACTCTATGACCCAAAGACACACTTTACAATTTGACTCAACCACTTCCCTAGACTCATCATGCTTTTATTAGATTAGCTGTCTTCCACACTTAAAGCCTCACTCTATTTATACAATCTAATGGTCCGTAGACCAGGGGTGGATCTTTCAAACCAACCTTACATTACAAAAACAAGGGCAGACAACCCTATGACTCTATTATGACTTCACGCTCTGTGCCCTCTATTAGTATTGGTATCTTCATCCCTCCATCAGTGATCAAAATTCTCTTTTTGCATGCATTTTAGGTGTACCATCCGATCAGCTGCATTCCATTAGGTCATCGATCATTTGATGGTAGTGGTTCATTATCAAATTTCCCTCATGGTCTTTACTTCCTGGCCTATTTTCACAAGTTCAGGTCATCTACAAGCATCTTTTGTCATGACATTTGCAAATTCCATTTTTAGGGTTTTAGGTCTCATTAGGTCTAGGGTTTGCAACCATAGTCATGTTAAAACTCAATAATGGTGCAGGCACATGAGGAGGTCTAATAAGGTCTCAAGATAGAAATTTCAATGATGATACACTCAAAAAGTGATTTTTTCTTCAAAGCCCTGTTTTGAGGAAAAACAGAGTTTTTATTTTTTATGTATAAAAAATTCATGTAATTTTAATTTTCCTATATCTAATAAGCTTAGAGCTACTACCCTTGGTCACCTTTCCAACTCTAGCCACTGCAAGCAAAAAACAAGCATCAATGCATCAGTTTTGTCAAATGATTAAGAAAAGTCTATTTCAATGGAAAAATGGAGTTCAAAACCAAAAGTGACAAAAACATTAGAAAAGTGTGCTTGAGATGAGTGAAAAATTAAAACCATTCATATTTAAAGTGAAAAGGGTCCTCTTGGTCATTTCATTGTGCAAATTTCCTCTTGGAGCACCAAAATCGTGATTTGGCAATCAAAGAGGCAAAAAACCTTGTTTTCAAGGTAACTTGGCCTGGCACTGCGCTGTGCATTAGGTAGGTGCTATGCATCAAATGAAGAACTACAGTTTAAAATTGAATTGGCATTGCGCATTAGGAGGACGTTCTGCATTGGGCCCAATGCGTTGCGCATCAGTGTAGTTTTCTCCAAATCATCCCAAATCATGCCATAACTCTCAAATTTGCTCAAATTTGCTACATTTTCCCTCTACAAGTACGTACTCATCCTCCTAAGGTTGAATTTGAAGTCACATTGGTGCTTTCCATAGATCTTGCATGAGAAAAATGAAACCTTATTTTTTCTTCATTATTTGCCATCCTATTGTGCAAATTTCATCCTACCTTCACAAAAACTTCATCAAACCCATTTTAGCTGTTTACTTACCCTAATACACTTCATTCATCTCATTTTCCCATACCCCACTCCCCTAAAGCAAATATTTCCCTCACCAAACCCTAAATCCCTCACTAAACCCTAATTTCTCAAAATCATTCACTTCACTCCCTAACTTCATTTCCCGAATAAAATATCTTCATACTCATCACTATTGTCCTCTTTCATTATCATTTTTCATCATACTCTCATCTCATAATTTTCCCTAAGATAAGCACAATGGCAAGAAACAGTGACTCAAGCTATGAGGAAGAAAAAAAAAGTGACAGTTCAGGAGACAAAAATGTACAACCTAGGAGGCCTCACAAGGGTGGGAAGATCATCAGAGAGGAGCCTATTAGTATTTCTGAACTTCTTTCTTTCCCTCTTGCCACCACTTGTTTCAAATACCAATCTTGTTTTGAGTTTTGTGAGCTAGTTGAGAGGGTTAAGTATCATCATGAATTGGCTAGACAATTTGTCATTAACATGGAGGACAACATGGTACAGCTTGCTGGCATCAACTTCACTCTTCCATCAGCCATTATTGCAAAAGAAACAAGGATGCCAGATGTGGGGGAAAGATGGAGTAAGAGACAAAATGTCAGCAAACAGGACTATGAACCCTACATCAAAGCTATATTTCATAGCCAATTGGGCAGGGTGTTTCGTTTTAAGTTTTTGGAGGACCTGTATTTGCCACTAATGAAACTCATCATTAAATACTTCACATGTGAGGGAAAGTTCTAAGGACTCTATGCTTATCATACAAGGTTTCTTATGCATTTTACTAGGGTTAGAATGATGAGCATACCATACTTCATTTCCAAAAACATAGAGAGGATGACTATAACTGAAAAGAGGAAACCATACCCACAGCAACTCAATAGCATTTATCACTTTGTTGTCATCAAAATTGTTGTTATGCATCAGCTGAATCAGTTGGGTGTGCCATGGGAAACCTTCATTGCCCATGAGATTTCCAAGGGACCTCAAATGCTTACAGAACCTCAAGAGGAAGCTGGGCCTTCCGGGAAACAAAGAGAGAATGAGAGAAAAACTAAAGAGGCTCACATTCTTGTGTTTATAATGTATGAGAAGGGGAAAAGAAGACTTTTTGCAGCTGCCAAATGAGTATTATCTCCACAAGGGGTGGAAGGGGTCTCGGTTCTCTTCACCAGACAATACGAAAATGTTATCTTCACCCGAGGTGAAAGGGGTTTTGCCTTCCTTTTCAGCAGAGTAGGTATAGGAAAGAGGCAAGAAACCATTGCACGATGAAGGGCCTTCTGAAGGCCAAGATAGGGATTTCATTTTGATTGAGGAAGAGGACACTGATTTGGGCTCCCAAAGCTCAAGACTCAAGGATGAGATCATCAAGGAGAAAGAAGTTGAGACCCAAAGCTTATAAATTTACCTTGAGAGGGCTAAATGGGTCATTAATTACCTTGAACAACAAATTAAGTAATTGGAGGATAAACAAACAATCATGGAGCTGCAAACTATCAGGGAAAACCGACAAATGGCAAAAAGAAGGAAAGTCAAGATGACTTCACTAGAGCAAGAAATAGAGGCTAATCAAGAATCATGGTTGGAAAGAGTGAATGTCCACCTTGAGAAGCTTCTTGACTAGGCTAATAAGGAGAAGAAAATGATGAGACACATGGCCTATCACTATTTGGCCCAGAACAAAATTTGTAAGGTGAGAATAAGAAGCCTAAAAGCCAAGCTAGGGAGAGCCTTAAAGGCCAAAAAGGAGGAAGACAAACTTAGAATCCTGGATGAAACTTCCTTAGCTTACAAAAGTAGTTGATTATGTTGCCTCATGCCAATTTTGAAGAAGTTTGGAGAACTTTTTGTCATTTTCAAATTTTTAATTGCAATACACAGGAATTTTCCTCTGATGCGTAGCACCATTGGTGCTGCGCATTGAGCTGGTAATGAATGTTGAGGAACGACTTACATTTTTTGATTCATCATGAAAAAATATGAGAACCTAGAAAATTTCATGAATTTTGGATGAGATCTTGGTCACCTAAAGGGAAAACAACACCTCAAAAATGCCCTTTCTTCCACTTTTTGGACCCACAGGAAACAGTGTTGGGAGAACTAATTTTTGGAGTGGCAAATGGACACCAAATTCAAAAATTCTACTTGGCCTAGAAATCAGATAGACATACCTTTCCAAAAATCCATCTTGGAGCAAATTTGTTGAAGGTTAAGCCCTCCAAATTTAGCTGGGAAAAGGTGTTGTGAATCTGGAAGATGGCGCTACGCATCAGGCACACTTTGCTCATTTTTGCTCAAAACTCAAAATTTTTGCTAGTTTTTCCTCAGTTTGACTTTTTCTCTCTCATGGTCAATCTCGTGATATAAATTCATGTAAATTCATGTCATTTGATGTAAAAATGATAAAAATTGACTCAAGGAGGTATATACATCATGTATAGGTTCTTTTTAACTGAATGAATCAGTTTCCATAGTTTTAGAGGCAAGTTGTTCCACTGCCTACCTTTTAGTTCCTAGTTTAGATCTTGTTGAAACAGCTCCTAGACTCATGGATTCCACCCTTGATGGCGAGCATGGGTGGTTTTATGCCTATATTTTGTACTTTCTTAGTCATTTTGTCAAGGTTGGACTCTTGTGGATGCATTAAGCATTATTGTACATCACTTCTGCAGTTTGGAAGGAAATAACCAAGGTTTTGCAACAGTTTGTGGGATTCTTGTGGTAATGTGCTTTAGCATTGTGTTCTTCTTTCTAATTCATTTGATTTACGTTTATGTGTGCCATCATCTCTCTCTTTAAGCATAACTAAATGAATCAAGTTTAAAGGTGGAATTCATTGTTATTTCAGTGCTCTACCTTGGGGTTTATTTAGTTTTACATTTTTTATATTATCTAAAGAGGACTCGTGACATTTGCATGCCCTCTCTAGCTCCTCACCAGTCTTTAAACTCACCATTACATTCATATCAAAGTGATAAAATAATTGCCTACCTCGCCCCACAGAAACCTCTACAAATTTTTGTTCATTTCCTGGACCCAAAGCTGCCTTCCTCATCTGATCCAACAACACAACCATTAAAATCAACCAAACTCCTCTGAGCAAGCATACCTAGCCTAAAATTAGTTTTTATATCAGTCATCTCAAGCCTTCCTTGATAAAGTTTCATTGAGATTAACAAGGATAGATCCCTCTCCTGACCTGGTAGGGCTAGCTACCAGGTTAAGCATGGTTTGATGTTACCCTAGACTTGCCTTTCTCAGCTTGAGGTAGATTTAGGCCCTAAAATCATCAAATTTATATGTCTTTACAACAGACTTGGTCAAAACATGGGCTTTAAGCCCCAAAACATGCCTTGTAGAGGATTCCACGCCGAACAGGCCCCCAAAACAAAAATCATGACTCATCCTCTAGTTACTCTGTCAGTGCAGAGATGTTCACACAGAGTCCCTCCAACTGTTCTCAAACCATTTCAAGGTTCATAGCACACTAAGAGGCTACCTGTTAAATCTCCTATACCTGTTGTTCCGAGATAGTGATGTTGGAACTACTTCCCTACATATGTTCTTGCGTCTTATGCATATATTTATAGTCCTACACCTTCTCTCGACTACTTCGAGAGTGAAGCCTATGCTTCTGTCAGTTAGTCAAATAGTCAAGCCACTTGTGGAGGGTTTAAGCTAACTACCATTCACCTTGCCTAGGAAAGTTTCTCCATTTAGCTTAACTAGCTTCACCGTGCCTCTGTTTGTGACCTTCTTAACAACATATGTTCCCATCCAATGCATTCTGAACTTTCCTGAGAATTTATCAAACTTATTGTCATACAATAACACTAAATCATTTACCTTGAAGGTACACAACTTAATACAATGATCGTGACAAGCCTTTTTGCACTACCTTTGTACCTGCTGATGGAAGCTAGCCAGGAACCATTTATCTTCCAATTCTTCCAACTACACGAGCCTCTCTTCCGATGCTCCATAGTTTGTCATACTTGTTAGAAATGTGATACATAGACTAGGCATAATATACTCCATTGGCATGACAACTTCCACACCGTAAAATATCTAGAAACGTGTCTATCCTGTTAGTTTCTTGCACATGGTTCTATAAGCCCATAAAACCGCTAGTACATGCAGGTCCCAATCAGTCCGCTGCGCATTTTGTACCCTTTTTAGCACTTCACATACTTTGTTAAAGGCTTATTCATGGATAACCTTCTGTGCACTTGGCCTTTCCATACTCTGCGGTTCCAACCGAAGGGTTCATACACTCCATTGGCTTGCCCGCACTTGCTTACTGACCTTGTCTCCTAACACGAAGGTTGTGTGTATTAACGCAAGTTTCATACCATATGCTTGTATCCATCTGGACAGGTGGGTGCGATGACCATTTCATTGAACAATCTTATCTATTCACCGCATCTAAGGCTTCCAAAACTATATGCGCATCATCCTCTTGCATTCGCGCCAGTCCCCGAAGCTTTCTTGGTGCATGCCTCACCACCTCGCCAGCATAGCGTGGAGTACCCATTTCAAAGCCTCAAACCATTACTTTTCTGACACCTCTCTTTCAAATCTGTTTAGGAAGTCATCTACCTCAGTTAACCCATCATACGTAGGTAGATCCCTTGCCTCCATTGATATTTAGTGCAAGGATCTCGTCATCGTCTTACAGTTTAGTGTAGTTACCTCGTGTAATCGGTTTTTCCATCGCTCTATCTCCTCATTAGAATCCGATGTAAAGGAGCTTTCGTGGTCCTATGAGATTCATCCATCCATGGCGGGATTCACCCAATCATGTTCTCGCGCAATGATCTTGTACATGCAGTCCAAGTCATTGTCGTTGTTGTAGTCACACACTGGCTCTATGTAGCATGATGCTTCTGTAGGGTGATCTTGCACTTCTCCAGATTTATCACCCCATTCATTTCAGTGGCCCAATCTATTCCTAATAGCATGGGGTAGGGATTGTTGTCATCAACAATCTTACCACTTCAAAATTTGCCAATGTGCTCACTCCTTTAATATCAACTATGATCCCCTGCAATCTTCCCATAGTTAGGATCTTTTGTTGGTTCGCCAGTCACAACTGGATAGGGGACCACTATAGCGTAGGCCTTCCCATGTGCTCCCATGTCTGTTTTAGTAGAATATTCGTGTTTGATCGTAGGCCCAGAATCACTTAGTCCATCTTATATTCTCCAATCTGCGGGGTCAATCTCATCTCCCTTCCAGTCCTCATCGCATGCTTTCTGAGCTTCCAGACTACACTCGATTCTCCTAGCATGGTTCCAACACATCTATTTATGAGTTCCTGTAGTACCTTCACTACCTTGATGTTGCACAGTAGCTTCATGCATGCTTCCAGGAATGTGGTGAGCATCGATGGGTCCATTTCCAACACCATTATATCTTTGCTTCTTGAAGTGGAGTCATTAGCGAAGCTCTTCTTGGCTTCCATTAAGGTTTCCTTACCACGGTCCAAATCAAAATATGGTTCTTTCGTTGGAGCATTGTGAACCCAAGTACTCTCTTCAGGCTGCCTTCCTTTGTCATCCCCTATTGTAATTCCACTTCGGAGCAAAATATTCACATTAGGGTCTTCCTCGTGTGGCTCAGACCTCATCATTTGCAGGCTCTGAGTTGGGGGAGGTTGGAGCGCTCCTTTATCAGTAACCACGCTATTAGTGTGGGACAATCCTCCGTCTCATGATCAATCAATTTAGAATACAAGCATGATGGACGCGTTCGACTCGTGAAATTGCGGGCATAATGTCTTGGCCCTCTGTAATTGTAACATATCAGCTGCCCATGACCCCTTCCAGGTCCTCGTCCACCTCAGCCTCACCTGTGCCCCTAAAATATGGTTTGCGCCATCCCTTCCTTTTGGTTAAGGGGCCACTTTTCGGCCTAAACTCTATAGGTAGGATTCCTATCCATCATCAGATCATAACTTCTATAGGTGCACTCATCATGTCCCACTGATATACAGAAATTATAGAACAACTTCTATGGATTATGAATGTAATTCTACAATAAATGGTAGTTATATGTAGCATGCCTTCCTCCTATTTGACAAATCTTTCACCACAATGGAGGTGTTGTGCTAGGTCCTTCTTGCGCCTATGGTATCAATAGCATTGGTCCTCCTACCGTGAGGTAATTCACGAGCACTAGGTAGTTGTCCTTGTCATGCCCTTGACCCTTGCACTTTACGCAGAATACCTAATCACACACTTCTAAGCGAGCTCTCCTACCTTGTTTTAGACTCTACATTCCAAGGCACAAGTTTTTCAACTACACATGAATCTACTAAAATCCTAGGTTGGGATCCTCTATCGGGGTCTCGTGAAGTCTCATCGCGATCTCCAAGGCCTTGGCCTAAGTTGTTAGCCTTTGTTGTGATAGAGCGTTCCTTAGATGCGACTTTAATGATGCTACAAACCATTCGTGATGTTGAACATCCATCAACGTCATGTTAGCTTCACTAGTTGGGCACTTCAGTCCCTGATCCAACTCCCAAGGGGTCTTGCCTAGTAGCATTGTGATTTCCTTGAACCTAATGATTGACTGCTCCTCTAACTTTGGCCTATTAAATTCTTTGTTTATTGCAGTTTGGATATCAATGATCCCCATATTCGAATTGTCATTGGAATGCTTAACCTACCAAGTCAGCGAGCAATCCTACAGAGCATCGACCAACGTTGCTTTCTTTATATTGTCATCCATAACTCCTTGTGCTTCCCATACAACTTTTCTCAAGAACCAAAACTGGTCTGGATCTTCATTTCCTACTCCCTTAAACACTAGCAACTTTATCACGCTTTCCATATTGACTCGTGGTTGTGGCAGGGCTGGTATGGGCAAATATGGAGGTGAAGCCAGTGAAGCTGGCAATGGTGTAGGTGGGGTGGTATGTGTGGAATCATCTGCCTTATCAAATTGATGTACTTCTTGGTGAGACCTTCACGAGCTCTTCCTTGTCCCCTCACGAAGGTCAAATGAAAGGGTTAGTTTCTAGTTCTGCACTACCTTCATTTCTGTAAATTCTCCCACTTTTCATAGCCCCAAACATCAATTTATTTGCATAACCTACTTTTCACACAGTAGAATTTTAATCCAAGTGTTCAATTACTTAATGTACTTACCTCGTAGTCCTTTGAGGAAGCGTCGCTTTGTCTCGCTGTAGCTAAAAAAGGTATCTACTGTGAACTCATTGATGAATCCTCCTATAATTCAATCAAGCTAGTAATCAACAGCACGTGCGATTTTATCCTCTGATGCTTCCAAACTTCTCACCAATTTTGGAGTGCACACAATAGTTTTATTGATCTTGCATCTTCCTTGGCTATTTGCGAGATTTTATGGATCTCTGTGTATAAGTAGCAGTCTAACCACTCTTCTTTTGATAGTCACAGATTCTTGTTCTCCTATGCTGCAAACTCGTGAATCTTCCTATCCAACCAATCTTCAATTCCTTTCTTAGTTGGATTACAGTGATACGACATCAGACATCTCTATACAGATCGCAGTCCCAGCAATGGAACCATTTGTTTCCTTGTTCGAGCCTGACCCCAGTTCGAAGTTAATTAGCCAAACAAATAATTGTACTACTGGCCCTTTCGGAAACAATATGTGGAGCATGGACTGAGATCTCACCAAAAATAGTTTGGGGGGGTGCTGGAACCAAGTTTCCACACCTCTGAGATGTCTGAGGGGTTTGATTTAGTCCAGCCATTAGTCCCTTCACACACTTCGTTGTCCATCACACCCTAATATACTTGCTTTTGCACAACCCTAACTGGCGGTTGTGGGGCTTCCGCACCACTGGAGTAGCACTCTGCATTATATGCTTAAGTCACACCTGAGATCTCACTTATCTTGTTACACCCATTAGTTATCTTCATGTAAATGGATGCCTTATGTTATAGTTATTTATACAACACATTCATATGATTTCATGCAATAAATAAACATTAAACTTGCAATTTATACCCAATAATACATAAAATTGGAAATGATACATAGAAATATGATAAAAATTCTCTTTATTAATGCTTCCAACGGTTACAGACTCGACCTTTCCTCCACACTCAGCTGCAAGGGTCCGCGCACTCAGATGCATGCTACTAGGCCTCTGCACACTCAAATACAAAGCCTTATCCTACTTTACGACCCAAAGATAGACTTTACACTTCTACTCAATCACTTCCTTAGACTCATCATGCTTTTATTATATTATATGTCTTCTACACTTAGATCCTCGCTCTATTTATACAATCGCATTGTCCATGGACCATGGGTGGATATTTCAAAACAACCTTACATTACAAAAATAATGGCGGACAACCCCGTGACTCTATTAACTTCGCCCTCCGCGCCCACAAATCATGGAGTCTTTCAAATGGAATTTGTCAAAACTTGGGCTTTAAGCCCCAAAACATGACTTGGGGGGAAATTCCACACCCAACATAAATTCTTGCCATCTAATGGATGAGGGAGGAGGAAGTTACTAACTGTTAAAATATCCAAAATGTAGGCATTTGTCTAGTACTATATTAAACTCACATGGATAGTGATACTAAGGGTGAGGAGGTACAGGAGACAAAAAGAAAAAGATAACAGGGTATTTTTCTTGCAACCCACTGAAGCTTGAGGGGACTCATCTATGAGGAAGATTCAAGGTTGGGAGGAGTGCTTAAACTCAAATATCATTTTCCGGGGAACTTTACAAGTCAATATTTCTAAACATTTTACAAGTTGCTTCATATTGTATGTTTTACTTAGAATTTGTTGTTGTGACATGTATAGTAATAGCTGTGACACACATTGAAAATCTCTTACAAAAATAAATTATTGAAGTTTTCGATGTTTTTACATATAAATGATAAAGGAAAATAGAGATATAGCTTTAAATGTTTTTAGAAAATTCTTCCAATATTTAGTGTGTTCATAAAGAAAAAAATATTATACTGCAAATACAAAAAAGAATGTGTTTATGTCGATTGCATAAAGATTATTTTAAGTAATCTGTGATAAATAATTGTTTTCATAATATATTGTTAATTCCTATCTATCAAAATTCTGTTATACAGGTAAACGTGAGGAGAAAAAGGAATTAAATGGGAATGAAAGCAAATAATAAATCCTAAATTTATGTGCAAATAGAACAAGCATGTGATAATTCAAGACAGTAAGGAAATAGGATATTCATTATCATTTTCAAAAGGATTATTAACTCTATTTTTCTGAAGAGAAATTGAGGGGCAGTAGCTAATGTCTACACTTTTACAAGAAAGAGAAAGCAACCCATTAGTGGGTAGAATTCTATTATAATAATTATACCAAAATTACATTAACACATGAAAACATTGAAATTTATCATAAAAAACATATTGGTAATTTCTAAAATAGAAGAAGAAAGAAAATTATAATTCAAATAAGTTAAGGGAATAATCCCTTTGAGTTATCAAACAAAACCTAGTGTGCAATGTTAACCATAAGAAACCTTGTGTTAACAAGAAGGTCGAATTAGATCTATTATATAAGTAAAAAGGAATAGTGCACATTGGTTGAAAGCTTCAAGCCTTGGTTATTCTTAACAATAGAGGCATGACATCAATTCCCTTCACATTAAAATTCTCCTAAAGGTTAAAATATAGACAACTCCCATAATAATTCAGAGTAGAAGTTCCCTTGTCTTATCCCTAATGAGAGAAATACATATATGATAATTTTTATACATAGGTGACCATAGAATACAAGTGCATCTAACCCATAAGAGAGGAATTCAACTATGTTAAGGGATCGGAAGGGTTTTGAACTGAATAGAAATGTTGATGGAATAAGATCACTACTAAGAGGGGGTTGAATCAGTAGGGTTAGAAAATATATGAATTTAAAATATTTTCATGAATTAATAAATCAAACACTACATATAATATCATCAATATATTTGTGTTTCCAGGAAAACTAGTGTCTTTTTGATCGACTAGCCCTCTAGGATTGGCAGCTATCCTAGAAACAAACAATCAAAGCAATTTGGGATTTCTAATATGTATGATAGATAAGATAGAGGCAAAGGAACCAACCTGGATCTTTCTCTTAACTCCTTGCTTGATCTCTCTCCCCCTTGACAGAGTTTGCAACTCCTCTCTACTTTTCTCGCTTAGAGAATACCTGTAGAAACACAGTAACAAAGCACCTTCAAAGCATATTGATCTATTATATCATAAGGATTGTAGAATCAGAAATACAATGAACATACAATGGCATTCACAAATAATAACATTCACAATTGCACTGTTTTGTTGGCTTTATCATACATATGTTGTACTTGATGGCAACCCACTCATCTCAGATGATAAATTACAGTGCAGCAAAGTTATTTTCTAGTTCACAGACTTTCACATAGAAAAAATTTCACCCACTTTCATGCAGAGAAAATTTCCTTTCATGCAGATAAAATTTCATGCACTTTCATGCAGAGAAAATTTCCTTTCATGCAAAGAAAAGTTCACAGACTTCCATGAAAAGCGCAAGCTCATGGTAAATCTTATGGTTGGTTCGAGGTATTTAGTCCTTAGTATTTGAACCTATGGTTTTGTGCCATGATATCTCATCATAAGTGATGATCCCAAGTATTGGGTCCATGGTATTGAATTGTTATGGTTTTTGGTCTGTGGTATTGTGAAAGGCCTAAGGCTATAAAAGAGGAAGGAGATCATTTGGCAAGACATCTTCTAAATCATTGAATATATGATAAAGTGCTAGATCTGGAATACTGTGATTGGGTTATGGTGCGGATCTGGATCTGAATGAAGAAGGAACCTGAGCACAAGCAGAACGATAAGTTCTACTGATGGGTCAAAATATTAAGTATGGAATAGTGGTATCTCTATATTATTTTTATCTGTGATATGTGGCACACGCTTAATCTATAAATATGATAATATGGGTTAACTAATATCTGAATGTTTGAAAGAATGAATTTATAGATCTACACGTAGGTTTCTGAATAGTGAAGTAGCATACATCTCTTGATTTATGCTCTAGCTGCTTCTGTTTATTGCTACAGTGTTCTCGGTTCAGAAGTGGGGTGTGATTACTGTTATTATGATCTGGGTACAGTTGTTAGAGAAGTGTTTATTTTGATTCAGTTTGATTGGTGAAAATTTGATTGGTTAATGCATAAATTCTTGTTGTTATTTGTGATCCAGTCTGAAAATTTATGAAACATGGTCCCTGGAAGGAAGAGAACGTTGTAGTCTTCTTCAAGTAGCAGCCTGTGTACTAGTATCTCAACTAGTACAAGAACTAAGGGGGTTGTAGCTCCCTTCCAGGAGAAGCTGGAAAATGAGAGAGGGATGTAGCTCTCTACAGGTAGCAGCCTGCATACTGGTAAAGGACTGTACTAGTACAGAATCATCGTAAAAAGAAGTTTCTAATTGAAAAGATAGACACATATTGTAGCAGGTGGTTTTCACCCACATTGGGTTTCCACATTATATCTTGTGTTCTTGTGTGTGATTGTCTTCTGCTCTATTTTTCTGTTCCTAGTTACTGTTCATATGATCCTGATCTACATATTAATGTTCAACATATGTAGAATATTTTAAATTATAAGTCTATATGGTATACGCGGCTTTCCTTATATGTAGTTGCATATATACGCAGTTTTCTCTAATTGAAGTAGCGTATATGTTTCGGGTTTGAAAAAGAAAATAATTGACCAGATAATACTAATTCACCCCCCCTCGTAGTATTATTTCCAACAATTGGTATTAGATCGGGTCCTTCAGAAGAAGCTTGATCGCTTGAAGGAAGATCTATCATCATGAGCAACTATGAAAGAGAAGCATCAATCAGGCCACCAATTTTTTATGGGACCAACTTCGTCTATTCGAAGGTAAGAGTTACAACCTATCTTCAATCTCTTGGTCCAGAAGTCTGGGATATCATAGATACATGGTACACTTTTCCATCAACAACTCCTACAGATCTGGCTAAGAAGAAGCAGTTTGAAACTAATGCAAAGGCTGTCAATACTCTATTAGGATTTCTATCTCAATCAGAATTCATCAAGGTTATGCAGTATAAAATTGCAAAAGAAATATGGGACAAGATCATTCTGAGCTATGAAGGAGATGAACAGGTAAAAAGAGCAAAACTTCAAACCCTCAGAATTCAATATGAAAATCTCAGAATGTACAATGATGAAAGTGTGGCTAACTATTTCCTATGCATAGATGAGATTGTTAATTGTATGAAAAATTTGGGTGAAGAAATAAAAGAGACTGTTGTGGTTGAAAAGGTTATGAGATCTTCGTCTTCTAAGTTTGAATCAAAAGTTTCTGCAATAGAAGAAAAGGAGAATCTACAGAAAATTACCATGTCACAACTACACGGAATTCTAACCGCTTATGAAATGGGCAAAGGGGGACCATCAGACAGAAGAGAAGCCGCATTCAAGGCCTCGAGAAAAGGATATTCTTATGACTCAGGACATATGTCAAAAGAAGAGGAAGAATCAAATTTTGTCAGGAACCTTCAACGGGGTGCTAGAAGATTCAGAGGCAAGTTACCTTTCAAATGTTTTTCTTGTGGATGATTCAGTCACTATGCTGCCAAGTGTCCTCGTAAAGGTAAGGAACCTGTTATACGGAACAAGGAACATAATGTAAATAAGAAAAGTTATTACACTCATGAAGACAGTGATGGATTTTCAAATAGTGATGAAGATGAACAAGGTAATAATTATAGACTTTTAATGGCTTTTGAAGATGATGATTTCATGGATGCTATAGATGAAGAAGGTCTTTATGAAGAGATTTTTAAACTCAAAATTTGTTTAGAAGAGAAAAATATGATTATTGATACTCTGCAATTCCAATTGGCTGAAAGTGAAAAAGATCATGAAAAGTTAGAATGTGAAATAGTGGGACTTAGAAAAGAGATTAAGAAAACTAAAGCTCTTAATCTTAGATTTGTTAAAGGATCTGAAAGGTTAGATGAGATTATCAAAGTACAACATTCTCCACTAATCAAGATAGGTCTGGGATATAGTGAAGAAGCATCTCAAGCACAGAAGCCATCCACCTCCAAAAGATATATTGATGTAGCAAGGAGAAGTGAACAAATTGAAAATCAATAGCAAAGGCACAATACTACTCACCAACTAAATCACAGACATTTTTCTTCAGGAATGAACAGAGATCACCAAGTAAATCAGGGGCAATATGCTTCAATGATAAATAGAAGCTACAACAGACCACAGGTAAATCATTCTCAATTTGCCTCAAGAATGAATGTCAATGAAAACTACAATCATTCGGTCTGAAGGATTGATAATCGTAGGAATTTCTTCAATGGCCAACGTTTCTCTTGTCACAACTTTGGACACAAAGCAGCTCAGTGTGTTGCCTACAAAACTATCATGACTAGAGAAACTCAAAAATAGAGGAGTATGACTAGGATCATGAAAAGGACCTACAATAACTTTTCTACTCTTGAAAATGAAATAGAATGTTCTATTTGTAATAATTTTGGTCATGAAGATTCTGAATGTAGGAGCAAGTTTCAGCAGGCAACTCAGAAGGAGCAAGCCTCAAATATCAAAACATGGGGAATGAAAGAACCACAACCAGAAAGATGTGGTATAGCCTTATATGCAGAAGGGCAGGAAAATCAATGGTACATGGATAGTAGATGTTCAAAACATATGACAGGTGATAAAGAAAAACTTCAGTCATATAGTGCCTTGGAGAAGGAGAAGAAGGTCTCATTTGGAAATGACACCCCTGCACTCATAAAAGGTAAAGGTTCTATTATTTTAAAAGAAAAGGTCAAAGCAGGAAATGTTATGTATGTTGAAGGCTTAAAGCATAATCTATTGAGTGTCAGTCAGATGTGCAATCAAGAAATAGAGGTAATATTTCGATCAAATGGATGTAGTATTCGTGATCTTGATACTGGAGAAACAATGATAAAAGGCATAAGAACTCCAAATAATTTATACATATTGAAAGAAGAACAAAAACAATGCTATCTGAGCAAGAATGATGAACACTGGCTATGGCACTAGAGGTTGGGGCATCTAAGCTTCTCACAGATAAGGAAAACATGCAAATACCAGGTAGTTTGTGGTCTTCCAGAAATCAGAATTCTAGATAATACAATATGCAAATCATGTCTGTTTGGGAAGAAAACCAGAACTAACTTCCTTGAGAAGGAAGGATCAGCTAGCAAGCCACTTGAGCTTGTCCATACTGATGTATGTGTTCCATCTAGGAAAAGGTTTCCTCGGGGAGAAGAATAATTTATATTATTCATTGATGACTATTCAAGGATGGTTTGGATAGGACTGATGAAGCACAAAGATGAAGACTTCGAAAAATTAAAATCCTTCAAAGCTTTGGTTGAAAACGAATCAGATCACAAAATTAAATGCCTCATGTCTGATAGAGGTGGGGATTTTACCTCAAATGAATTTTTTTATTTTTGTGAAGAACATGGAATAAGAAGAGAATTCTCTACAGCCAGGACTCCTCCGCAAAATGGAGTAGTTGAAAGGATGAAAAAAACGGTTCAACAAATGGCTCGTGCTATGCATGATGAGTCTAGAACTCTCGCAACGTTCTGGGGTGGAGCTGCATTTGCTGCAGTTGTTATTCTCAACATTCAAATGTCCAGGTGAACAACACTCAAACCCCTCATGAACTCTGGTATGGTGAGACTCCTTCGGTAAAATATTTCAAAATTTTTGGAAGAAAATGTTATATCGAAAATACTGATGAACATCTTGGCAAGTTTGAACTTAGAGCAGATGAAGGTATTCTCCTCTGTTACTCTCCCCACAACAAAGCATACAAGTGTTATAATAAAAGGCTTGGGAAAATTGTTGAAAGTATTGATGTAGTGGTTGATGAAGAAGAAAACACTCCTAGGCAGGTAAGATCTGAAGATTTGAAATATGATGAGGATTGTCCATCAACATCAAATCAGATTCATGATGAAGAAGAAACCCATGAGGAGCCTGAAGAACAAATAAGGATAGAATAAAAGCCTCCATCCAGGTACGTTCAGAAGAATCATCTAGAATCTCAAATTTTGGGGCAAAAATAGGCAGGAATACAAACAACAAGAACAATTGTAGAAGCTTCAAGCTATTTGGCATTACTTTCCTCCACTGAACCACAAAATGTAAGAGAGGCATGCAAATATGAATGCTGGGTCAAGGCAATGGATGAAGAACTTGAGCAGATCGAAAAGAATAACACTTGGGAGTTGGTTCCTAGACCAAAAGATAAGAATGTCATAGGGACAAAATGGATCTTCAAAAGAAAGTTGAATGAAAATGGGGAAGTGATTAGAAACAAGGCCATACTTGTTTGTAAAGGGTATGCTCAACAAGAAGGAATAGACTTTGAAGAAACTTTTGCTCCCGTTGCTAGAGTTGAGGCCATCAGAATGTTCCTTGCTCTCTCTAGCTTTCAGAAGTTCAAAGTATTTCAAATGGACGTGAAATCAGCCTTTCTGAGTGGAGACTTAGAACAAGAAGTGTACATTGAGCAGCCAGATAGATTCATCCTTGGTAATGAACCAAATCTTGTATGCAGACTAAAGAAGGCTCTATATGGTCTCAAACAAGCTCCAAGGGTTTGGTACTATCATCTGGACAAATACCTTCATCAACAAGGTTTTTCAAAAGGATCAGTAGATAGCAATCTTTATATAAAAATTGAAAATAACA